>JAJIZJ010000529.1:7500-13615 GCA_022606455.1 Callitettix versicolor | reverse complement strand
ATTATTTACAAATCCTTTAAAATCGAATATTAGAAATGATGGAGAAAAAGAAGTGTTCATAAAATACGATTTATTTTAATTGTCCTACATATTTTTAAATCGTTTTCGTGGTGGTGGGTCGTCGTCGTTTTCTCTTCGTTGTTACTCTTCTACTGTGTAATATTGTACCCACTACCAAGGGCAACAAAAATGTTCCTGCATCCTTCATATATCCTCTTGTTACGACTATCATACTTCATATTTTCTTCCTCACATACATAACAGTTATAATATCCTCCTCCTCCCCTCCTCTTCCCTGCTCTTCTTTCCCTCATCGTCCGATATGATGATGATAACATCCTCCTCTATGGACGACAAAGAGAAAGACAGCAAGCGTTGATTCCTCTCGTCATGCAAGTAATCCTCCTCTTCCTGGAACAGTAAACATGGTTAATCGATAATATGACATTTGGCACATTAAGCAACACGAAATGCTATATGTCGACTAAAACTGTTGTGGTAAGCTTACGCATTCAGTTTCGTCATTGTCCCAATTCCTTTGAGGGGCTTCCACGACAGGAAAATCTTCCTCCCAACGTTAGTCTATTGACGACAACAACTCTTCAAAAATACCTTCATCCTCCTCTCACCAATTTAATTCAGGATTAGCCATCCTAGAAAATAGTCTGTATTAGTAACAAGCAACAGTAAAATTTTATAAATATTTGGAACTGTTCAGATATCCAGCGGGTAAAACCGCACAAGCCGAACTCTGCACTGTGAAAGTAAAGTAAATACACGATAATCTAGTGGCCATATGTAACAATCGACATTTAAGTCAGTCCAGTTTAAGTTAATATGAGCAGTTAAAACGATGCAGCAACACGTTTCGCTCCACCAGTAAGGAAAAACAATATTCACGAAAAGACATATTGAAGCGCAACGGTTTTTGGCATAAAAATAAAAGCACTTAAATTTCATAGTGAACGACGTTATAGTTAATAAATATAGATAGAGCAAGGAAGCTTAGTTATAAATGTTATTTTGAATATTCGAAACACGAAATTATTATAAATAATTTTGATATTAAGAGTAAAGCAAAACTATAATCAATCTTCCTTGTCAAGCACCACATATTTGGAGAATCTACATTGAGTCAAATTTTGATGGACAAGTGGAAATGTAATAGCATTAAACATAATTATACTGCTTAATATTGTACAGGTGTAAAATTCAATGTATATAAGAATGCGGCATCAAGTGAAGACAGTGGCGGTGAATCTGGTGACAGTTATTCCTCAGAACATTCTGATAAAAGTGATAGTGACAGTGAACACGGAAATCTTCTGAGGACAAAGAGATTCAACGTCTCTACATTCAGTTTAATTTGTAATTTGACTCAATGTTTGTAATATTAACTTAGGTCCAAATAAATTATCTGTTGCATGCATTACTTGTATCGTTAATTTATTAAGTTCAAAATAGCTGCCGTTTTGTCAATTATTCATGTTGCCTTAGGGAGCAACGGGCGAGGAGGTAGTAGCTTTAATTTCGCGCCTAACCTAACATGCATTATAAACTAATAATAATAATAACAACATTAATAATAACAACGATAATAATAATATTAATATTAATAACAATAACAATAATAATATAATATTAACAGTACAAACAAGAATAATACTAATAATAATAACAATGATAATAATAATAATAAAAATAATAAATATACCTAACATATTATATTCACCATAAAATCCAGTTCTGAGGTATTCATGTAATAATATAACTACTAATCTAACACTAGTAATTCCGCAGCTAATTATTATATTATGTTTTTGTTAATAATTATATATACATAAATATACACATAAATCTACATATATACAAATATATATATATATATATATATATATTTATTTATTTATATTATAAAGTTACAATAACGAAGCCTAATATCACATTTGAAAACACGTACTGTCCATACATTCTACCTAACCTAAATATGCATTACACAATACACACACGTCGGGGTAGCGCGCACGCACATACGCATCGCGCGCGCACACACACACACACACACACACACACACGCACGGGGAAGGGAATGAGGAATCTATCGTTTTGGTTTTGATAGATCCTGTATATGCGTATAAAATACTAAAAATAAAATTGAATTGCTGTTTTAGAAGGTACAAAGGATATTTGGTTAATATATTAGCTCGACGGGGCAACCCGAAGAGACCCGGAGACGCCGGCGGGAGGTCCGGAGAGAGTTTTTCTCTATAAGCGTTCGAGTTCCCGGAAGCCTATAGCAGGGAGATAGGGTTTGAACGCGAAGAGCACCGCAGTTGCGGCGGTGTCCGGATCTTCCCTCGGACCTTGAAAATCCGGGAGAGGGCTACGCGGAATGTCCGCGCCGGATCGTACCCATATCCGCAGCAGGTCTCCAAGGTTAAGAGCCTCTAGTCGATAGAATAATGTAGGTAAGGGAAGTCGGCAAACTTGATCCGTAACTTCGGAAAAAGGATTGGCTCTGAGGATCGGGGCGTGTCGGGCTTGGTCGGGAAGCGGGTTTGTGCCAACGTGCCGGGCCTGGGCGAGGTGAACGGGCTTGCTCCTGGATCTGAGCTCGGTCCCGTGCCTTGGCCTCCCGCGGATCTTCCTTGCTGCGAGGTGTTTACTGTCTGTCGCGGGTAAACCACCATCCGGTGGCCCTGAAGGACGGGTTTCACCTCTTCGGCCGCCATTCAACGATCAACTCAGAACTGGCACGGACCGGGGAATCCGACTGTCTAATTAAAACAAAGCATTGCGATGGCCCCAGAGGGTGCTGACGCAATGTGATTTCTGCCCAGTGCTCTGAATGTCAACGTGAAGAAATTCAAAAGCGCGGGTAAACGGCGGAGTAACTATGACTCTCTTATGAGGAGTGATCCTCGTCGTTTGCCCCCAGTACGGAGGCGTGCTGGCGAAAGAGTCCGGACGTCAGGTTGGGCCTATGATGGGTTGGCTTTGCTTGTCTTGTCATCTACCTAGGCCTGTCGCTGAACCTGACTCATTACCCTTCTCTGGGGTCCGGCCCTTGGGTAAGGCCACCCCGGCGCGGATAAAGGTCCATTACTTATTACCCGGACCGAACTAATCAGAGGGTCCCCACCCGCTTTGCGGGGAAGTGGGCCTTGGGATTGACACTCCTCGGTCTTTACCTTTAGTGTTGCTGCTGCTAAAGAAGCCTCGGCCTCGGTGTACAAGGTTCCGTGCGCCCGGGTGATATTCAGGGAACCATTGGTACGAACACGGCGTCCAAACGGTCTTTGAGTATCTCTCTTCCCTTTGCAGTCATTGATTGCCCTGAGTGTCTCCAGGGGAGCAAAGGGAAGTATAAGGTATTGAGCCTGGCGGATTATATCCGCCATATCACGGATACGCATGCGACTTTTGAGATTTTATTCATATGTAGCCTTTGTCAAAAGTCATACAAGTCCAAGCATGCTGCCCAATGCCACATCCCGAAGTGCCCCGGCCCCGCTGCAGTTTCGGGAAACCGGTGGCATGTTCGGGGTGTAAAATGAGTTTTGCGACCCAAAGGGGCTTGTCGGCCCACGAGCGTCAACGTCATCCTGCCCTCAGGAACGACAAACGTCAACTCGCGTCCGTCCCAAGTAGCACCAGTACCACTCCGGGAGCTGCTATATCGGGTGGTGGGGGCCTCTTTTCCCCAGAAGAGTTGGCCTTGATGTACCGGATGGAGCGAGAGTTCCAGGAGAAAAGCAAATTAACAGGATGATGGTGAGCCGACTCTCCGGAAAAACTGCTAAGCAAGTGAGCGATAAGCGGCGGCTCCCCTCTTACATCAGGGGGCGCGAGCTTTACCTGGCTAGTCTGGGTGAAGCGAGCGAGGCTGCCGTGGAGGAACGCCGGCGTCACGGGAAGGGTCGCCCGGTCTTCTTACACCTGCTGGTGTTTCCTCCTTACGCTCCTGTGCCCTCCGGAGCCGGTACACACTCTGGAGGAGCCTTCATGAGCGTGCCGATGCTACCCACGGTGTCGGTGATGTAAACGCCAGTGGCCAGTCCCTTCAGGACAGCGCTTGTGCTTTGGTGGAGAATCAGGAGGAGTGGTCGGGTGGCGGTGATAGTGACACTGTCGCCATCATGCCTGAGGTTGTGCATCCAGCGCACGTGGAAGCTCAGCCCGAACTATTGACAGCTGGCACCCATGAGGCTGCAACTCCTGATTCTCGTGCAGAACCGCCTACCCACGCTGCTCTATCGGAGGAAGAGTGGCGGGAAGGGCTTTTAAAGCAGTTGAGGGATTGGGACCCTCGACTGGCCCTGTGGGTTCTCTGAAGTGTCGCGTCTTCTTGTAGATGCAGCCCGGTCAGACACAATAACCTTGGCGACCGTTGACGCTGTTTACAGCGCCTTGGCCGATTTCTTCAAAGCCACGGAGAAGTCGAACACTTCCGGAGGAGCACGGCCCGTGACACAGTCTAGCAGGTCAAAGAAACGGGCTTTCAAGCGCTTTCGCTATGCTAGACACCAGGACCTCTTCAAGAAGTCTCCCGGCCTTCTTGCGAAACATGTAAAGATGGGCACTGACATAACCTCACCCAGTGCCCATCTGCTGACCGGAAAGAAATTATAGATCATTACACCGCGCTTTGGGGCACCGAAGCGCGGACCCGGCTCAGCGATCCTGCCGATGGGTCACCGATTGGCCTGGAAAATTTTCCGCCGATCGAAGTCGCTGACGTTAAGGGGCGGCTTGGCAGGGTCAAGGGGTCCACAGCCGGTGGGCCGGACAACATTAGAAAAGCAGCCTTGTCCGGTCGCACCTCACAGGCTGCTTGCTGGGTTTTTCAATCTGGTGCTCGCCTCCGGTCATCTGCCGACCGCTTGGGGCAAATTGCACTACCCTGATCCCGAAAAATGGTATTCCGGATCAGGGTAAAATAGTCAATTTTCGGCCGATCACGATCGGTTCCTCCTCAGTCGCCTCTTCTGGGGATCGTTGATCAAAGGCTGAGGGCAGTAGTGCCCATGAACCCTAGGCAGAAAGGGTTCGTAGCGGAGGCAGGTTGCTTCGCGAACATCCGATATTTTGATCAGATTATAAAGGCAATGAAGGCTGATGGAGGAGGTGCGGGTGTGATCTTGACGTGTCTAAGGCCTTTGACACGATCCCGCACCTGGCCATCCAACACGCTTTGCGGCGAAAGGGGGTTCCGGCTCCTTTAACTGCATTGATTGTGGCGAGTTATCGGGCCCTTTACACCCGCATAACTCACCCAAGGGGCGATGTTATTTTGCAGCTCCGGCGGGGTGTCAAGCAGGGGACCTCTATCCCCTTGCTTTCAATATGGTTCTCGAACCATTATTGGAGCGGCTGGAGCAGATGCCGGATATTTCTATTGATGGCACTCATAATATCTCGTGCCTGGCCTTTGCCGACGATCTAGTGGTAGTGGGATCGACGCCTCAAAGGCCCAAAGTCTTCTCGATAGCGCCATGGACTATTTTGGTAAGCATGGCATGACGCTAAACGCCTCCAAGAGTCTTGCGTTTAAAATAGCCCGGACAAAAGACTCTTGGTATCTTGAAGACCCTGGTATCGTAGGGCTAGGAATAGAATCCGCTGGGCCACGGCGGAGGACAGCCTCGTTTATCTTGGCGCGAGGTATTCCTCTGGTCGGGGTTGATTTGCACGCACTGCGAGGATCACTGACTGAGGTCCTCGAGAGGGTTGGACACCTACCTCTCAAACCCCACCAGAAACTGTACCTGTTACAGAATCACCTTGTCCCCAGCTACCTTCATGAATTGGTGGTCGCCATACCACCAACTAAAATTCTACGCTCTATTGATCAAGAGATGAGGGTAGCTATTAAACAGTTTTTGCACCTCCCGCAGTCGATATGCAATGGCATATTGTACTGTAGGAGGGGAGATGGAGGATTGGGCTTTTCTGAGGCTCGAATATCTGGTGCCTCGGGTGGCTCTAAAGCTGGGACTCCGGTTTCTTAACTCTCCGGACCCGGCTCTAGTGGTTTCTGTCCGGGTGTGCTGCCACTACTGCGCATCTCCGTAGGGTGGCACACTCCGTAAGGGTCCCTTCCTTACGTCGAGCG
>JAJIZJ010000529.1:0-2500 GCA_022606455.1 Callitettix versicolor | reverse complement strand
TTATATATTAAAATTTTATTCTGCACTGAAAGCTCAGAGTTACATCCAAGCAGCCAGTACAATTTTCTATATTTTATTCTAAGCTCTTCAACCTTTTTCTTTACATGGACTGTCTACTTGAGCTTTGTATCCAGGGTCATCCCCAAGTATTTGGCATTGTTTGAGTGAGGAAAGGCTTGAGCATTGATAAACAATGGATGAGTGGCAAGAATGTAAAAAAAGTTTATTTGCCTGTTTTAGGACTGATATAAAACTGTAACTCAGCCCATATCCAGTTTTACATTTTGACAAGTAACAAATGACTGAATTAAAATTTTTGTAAAGAATTTGAATTTTTTAAAACTTTAATCTCATTTTTCTCGGAAACTAAGTGTCGTAGAGCAAAAAGGACAATAATCCGTCTCAGGGAGAAAATTTAAAAACATTACATTTTTGTAAAAAAATTTGTATTTTTTAAAACTTTAATCTCATTTTTCTCAGAAAATAAGCGTCGTTGAAGAAAAAGGACAATAATCAGACTCATGAAGACAATTTTAAAAATTAAATTTTTGTAAAAATTTGTCTTTTAAAATTTTAATCTAATTTTTCTTGGAAACTAAGCGTCGTAGAGCAAAAAGGACAATAATTCAGACTCAGGAGAAAATATCAATTAAAAAAAAATTGTAAAAAATTTCAAATTTTTAAAAATAAAACTGATTTTTCTCGGAAACTAAGTGTCGTAGAGCAAAAAGGACAATAATCTGTGATCAGGAAAATTTTTTTTTAAATTATACTTTTGTAAAAAAATTAATATTTTGTAAAAAATTTGAATTTTTAAAAATTAAAACTCATATTTCTCTGAAACTAAGCGTCTTAGAGCAAAAAGGATGATAATCTATGACTCAGGAAGAAGTTTTCAATAAATTAAATTTTTGTAAAAAATTTGAATTTTTTTAAACCTTAATCTCATTTTTCTCGGAAACAAAGCATTGTAGATTTTTCCGACGTCATAGAGCAAAAAGGACGATAATCTGTGATCAATAAGAAAATTTAAAAAAATATTTTTGTAAGAAAATAATATTTATGTTAAAAAATTTAATTTTTGTAAAAATATATTTTTTTAAATTGAAAATCATTTTTCTGAAACTAAGCGTTGTAGAGCAAAAAGGACAATAATCTGTAACTCAGGAAAAACATTTTTTTAAATTAAATTTTTGTTAAAAATTTGAAATTTTTTAAATTTAAAACTCATTTTTCTCGGAAAATAAGCGTCGTGGAGCAAAAAAGACGATAATCTGTGACTCAGGAAGAAAATTTTAAAAAATATATTTTTGTAAATAATTTGAATTTTTAAGACTTTAATCTCATTTTTCTCGGAAACAGCTTCGTATAGCAAAAGGACGATAATCTGTGACTCAGGAAAACATTTTTTTTTAATGAAACTTTTGCTCAAAATTTGAAATTTTCTAAACTTAAAACTTATTTTCCTTGGATACTAAGAGCCGTGGAGCAGAAAGGACGACAATCTGCGATTCAGGAGGAAAATTTAAAAATATAATTTTTGTAAAAATTAGAATTTTTAAAAATTAAAACTCATTTTTCTCGGAAACTAAACATAGTGTAGCAAAAAGGACGATAATCCGTCTCATGAAGAAAATTTAAAAATTTAATTTTTTTAAAAATTTGAATTTTTAAAGATTTTAACTAATTTTTCTTGGAAACTAAGGTCGTACAGCAAAAAGGACGATAATCTGTCTCAGAAAGAAAATTTAAAAATAAATTTCTGTAAAAATTTGAAATTTTTTTAAATTTTAAACTCATTTTTCTCGAAACTAAGCATCGTAGAGCAAAATGGACGATAATCTGTGACTCAGAAAACATTTCTTTAAATTAAATTTTTGTTAAACAATTTTTAATTTTCTAAACTTTAATCTCATTTTTTTCGGAAACCAAGCGTCGTAGAGCAAAAAGGACGATAGTCTGTGACTAAGGAAAAACATTTTTTAAATTAAATTTTTGTTAAAAAATTTGAAATTTTCTAAACTTTAATCTCATTTTTCTCGGAAACTAAGCGTCATAGAGCAAAAAAGACGATAATCTGTGACTCAGGGAAAAAATTACAATAAAATAAATTTTTGTAAAAAATTTGAACTTTTTTAAACCTTTATCTCATTTTTCTCGGAAACTAAGCGTCATAGAGCAAAAAAGACGGTAATCTGTAGAGATATTTAGAATGTGAAAACACCGTATGAAACTTTGGACTTTCTACTATAATCTCAATGCTATTTGAAATCGCTAATTGTAGAGATTACGTGCGAAAAAAGCGTTTGAAAAAGGCTTGCAAGCCGACAAATGGGAGTTGTTAAAATGAAGGCGTTTTTTAGCATTAAAACCTTCATAACTTTGCAACTGTTAGAGATATCGAGTTGATTTTTACACAGATTGATTTTAAATTAAACTCTACACCCACTTATGTTATCACACGTAAAAATATTTAAACAAATATTTTTTCAAAATTGAT
>JAJIZJ010000398.1:0-13862 GCA_022606455.1 Callitettix versicolor | reverse complement strand
CTTCTTTTATAACCCATTTAATTAATATTCACAAAAAATTGAAACAACAATTTAAAACTCATCCAAAGGCACTTTAATTTTTCATTCTGTGAATTAGACCGTTGTCCGATCGAACTCTTGTCCATGCCGACCGTAAGCTGAGGTATCACTGTACTATCACTTTAAAAACATGTAAGTGGCATATTTAGAAAAATTGATTGCCATCTTTTAAAAATAATCAACCACTATTGCCATGAATATCAAAAGCATTAAAAATGCTGCAGAATAATTCACACCACTGCATGGCAACTCATGATAGTTATTTGATGTCTCAGACTCTACAAAAAATGATGTTTTTATGATTTCCCTTCTTATCCGTTATTGAGTTTGGCTTCTATTTTCATTAATTTCTGGCTTGCCTTTAAAAATATTCTTTCAGAAAAGACAGTTTGCCAGGAACATAAATATTTTTTTGCAGTTGCTGCAAAATTGTAAATTCTGATTCCTTCCAGTAATTGGTACCTGGAAAAATTAAAAAGTATGTATAGTTTCAAAATGATCAATAGAGCAATGAGAAAATAATGGATAATGAAATGCGTAAACCTTTTCGTGGGACACACTGTATATGTATCATGGTATATATTGTTCGATTTAAATTTGTGGTTAAAAAAAATGCTGCTATATGGGTTAAATTGCCTCATCCAGTTTACTGGAAAGTAACTGGGAAGTGCCTATGACCAGTTACTTCTAGGTTAAGTACAAACAAAACTTAACCTAGAATGAGACTTAAAAATGAGTTACTATTTTTCTGAAAATTCCATTTCAAGAGCTATCAAAAGTAACACATATCAGTAATTAATAACCATTAATTTACCCTTGAAACATGTTTTTAAATAATACGCATATTTTAAATATGCAACACTACACTTCTTTTAGTTTATGAATATGTACTAAGAAATATGATTGTTTTCAGTTTTATTCTCCATATCTGGAAAATAAGAAAAAAGGAAAAATCAGAAACAGATTTTCTAGTAAAAATCTGTTACTATAGTTGAACTTCCAGTTGTTACAAAAAGTTGAGGTAGCTATGGAGCTTGTGACCGATTCATGACAAAAGTTATGTCTACAGTCGCTTGCAAGTTCTGTTGGTATGGTTTCAGACACCTCAAGTTGGGTTATCCATTTTGTCTGTCTCATTAGGAAAAGTTCTTTGCCATAAAACATAATGCATATTCTTTTATTTATATTCAGATGTGTTAAAATCTGATATTTGTGTATTTTCAGGTCCAAGGAATCTTAAGCGGAAAGATGTTTCGAATGTGATTTTCTTACACCTAGAAGAAGTCGAAAATGTTAGAAGAAGGTTTTTACATGACAATTCTTGGTTTTGTGGCCATCCTATACTTTTAAAATTCACAATATTTGTTGTTTTCACTTACATTTATTATTGAAATTGTCCATATTCCTTTGCAGTATGTGGCATCCGTAGTGCATTAAAAGCTAATAGTGAATTTTTAAGATAGACGAATGTTGTTTATTCACAGTGAGAGTCAATTCTTCTTTGATTAGAGGTTTTGAAATCATTTTTACCTGAAACCAAAAAAATCATACAGTCTATTATTTAAGTTAACTAAAATTTGTGTCATACAGTATTCAAATTTCCTTTATAATGATTCATATGAACAACCCACAAAGTGCCAATACAAGAATAAGTCAAAATTTATTACTTTTTAGGTTAGAATTTAGTAAGACACCATAAAGACTATTGCCAAATTTGCCATCTTTGAATTTTTATAAATACAGGGTTTTAACGACACACTTTATTTGAAGCATAATAATCCTTTATTGATAAAATGAGCTACAGTCAACCAAACATGTGATCAACATATAATGTAGACTAAATTACTTCAAAATATACAACTAGGCCTATACAAATACTACTTTTAAACAGTCATTTACCATACATAAACTGTGCCAAAATAAAATAAAATTTTTTAATCACATTTAAAATTGTATCAACATTTTTAAATATTTCTAAAATTAGACTATAACAGTTGAATTTTACAAGAGGACAAACATAACTTTTTCGTAATTTTGCTATCAGGAAGCATCTTGTGGAAAAGTGCATCCTCATGAACACAACTACTAATACGAGTACTCATAATTCTAAAAGAAAATATGTAAAGCAGCATTCTGCTTATAGAACATCATTCTTTTGTTTTCCAATGCTGAATTTAAATTTCTTTCAATGGCATTGATACACTACTTATGTTTTTCTGTTCAAATATGTTTTACTATATCTTGTTCATTTCCATGTAAGCCTGTAAAACACACAGGTAAACAGGCATTTGTCAACACTTTACAGGCTTTTTCTTGATTCTAAAATTGATGGAAACTATTCCACAAAGGATTTTTGAAAAACACAACTTATTTTCTTTTAGACACAGCAACATACTAAACAACAGTAAACATTGTCAATTCTATAATAATTAATTTCCATATATCATTGCATTATAAATGACAACAATGTTCAGATATAGTAATGAGTTCAACATTGTAGCTTATTCAAATTTTTAAAAACCATGATATAATAATAAAACTATGTCGTTCTTTGAAAAGTTTAGTCGTTATACTACCATTTAGTTTAAGCATAGACAATAATGAACAATACTTTATTAGGTTTGGACTTAAATGGTTGAAAAGATAATATGCATGTAAAGATCATTTATTATCGAAATAATATTCAGAATCAGATTCAGATCCCATGTATAGTTTTGGTGTTGTCCAAATATGCAAAACAATTCTGCATAACTGATTCCGAATTATTCACTACCAAAGTCATTTAAATATGAGTATTTTTTATCAACAACAGCAAGTGAATGGTAGACTTTGAGTCAATTTTTCTAAATATGCCACTTACATGTTTTTAAAGTGATAGTACAGTGATACCTCAGCTTACGGTCGGCATGGACAAGAGTTCAGATCGGACAACGGTCTAATTCACAGAATGAAAAATTAAAGTGCCTTTGGATGAGTTTTAAATTGTTGTTTCAATTTTTTGTGAATATTAATTAAATGGGTTATAAAAGAAGTGCTTCTGGTAGTGGAAGACAAACTTTGACTATTGAACTAAAAAAGCTATAGTATGAACTAAAAACGTATTAATTGGTCCTATGTGTAATACATGTGACATTACATTTGCATGAATTTAGTAAAAGTGTGACTTCTGTTCTGTGAATTTTCTTCATTCTTCGCATTTGACATATTAATGCTGAGTGCTCAATTATTTTTTTATGTAACAAATTAAAATGTTTTCCATAAGTCTCTATTGTAAATGCTGACTCACACAGCAGTCTGCTCGGTAACAGTCTTAGTTTTGGAAAATAATTGTAGAGCAAGAAAAAACTACGTTTTAGACCCACAGGACAATGAAATGGATAAATCTATCAAGTCATTTTTCATGCAGTTTTCATGCTTCAAAACAATTTTTCATTGGAAAATTATTATAGTAATAAGCAGTAAAATAATTTATTTTGTTTACTGTACTAACTCTTTTCATTTTGTTGTTCAACGTACACCTGGACTTGGTTATTAAATGAAACTTTTTTATTGAACTTTCTTTACTGTTCATTTTAAACAACTTTTATTGTTGTGGTCGCATCATTAAACTTCACTTGTCAACAAAAATTGGAGATTACTTTTTTACTGTGCACATCCTTCCATAATTTATTCTTAAGATACCGAATCTACAAGAACAAAATTTTCATTTTTGTGATTCAAGTTGGACTATATCTTTGTATTTAACAATATATCCCATACATAATTTTTCAAGAAGTTAACCTTCCCAATTGCTACTTGGCAGTCATGCTACTGCAGTATCTAGTTATCAGTTTGGCAGTGTTTTGTGTTACATGCCCATGTGTTCTCAGACAACCAAAACTCTAACTTGTCTCAAAAATGTACAAATTTAATATGAAATCTAATTTGCATAAATGTAGATTTTTGCCAGTGCTATGAGTAAAGACTATCTTAAGAAAACGATCAGGCTAATTCAAACTGAATATTAGGCAGAGATATAGTGAAACAGAAGGTTGAGGGCTATTCTTAAAAAATATTTGTTTTTAAATTATATGTAAATGATAACAAACTTAACTAGTTAATTTACTAAATCTAACATTAAGAATTAAATAGCTATGTTGTTGAAAAGAGTGACCAATATGAATCAGATGTTTTTTCTCAATGTTACAGAAAAAGCGCAAGTGATTACATCCAGAGACCTTGGGGTCCACAGGTTGTCACTGATATGGGAAATAAGCCTTCCAGGAAACATGCAAGGAACCAGTCACAAGAACTCAACAAGTTTGTGGGGTGCAAAATCCTGTTGAAAGTAAACATTTTCTTTGTTCTGTAAACTTTGCCTTCTCACCTGTGGTCATTAAAAAGTGTGAAACATATGAGCGTAACACTGACCATTTACTAAAGGGCCGTAAGGGCCTGAATTTTACGGTCGGTCGATTGAAAAACCTGATTTCAGTTCGGGCCAAGCATACATTCGGGTCAAAGACAGGTCGAGCCACGTAAATATTAACTTTTATTTTTAGGCAGTAGTGTACGTCAATATGCATACATATTTTCATTACCAAAATATGTAACAGATAAATAATATAAACAAAAACCAATATAATATCATCAAAGGTCAAGTGTTTCACCAGTTATAATGCAGTATTAGTCTATAAAGACATGAAGAAGAAGGCAGTATATTGTCATCAGTTATTGTATTCTCTGGTTAACTTGATCAGCTCACTAATCAAGTAACAATCAATGTCTCTCTGCTCCGTTCTTGTAATGGAAACATACAGTAGTTATTACTCGATTTTATTAAAATTATAATTGTAAACTGACATAACTATATGTTTGATTATTATGGATCAGTATAGCAGATTTCCCAAAACGTTATAATTTATCTGCTGACCTTCATGTTTCAAAAGGGATACTACAATCAGACTAGTGGAGACCGATGTTACATTCCAGCCAATTTCTGTTCCAAGCTACGGATGCAGAGCTTCTAATAATAAACTTCACTTTGGCCAGTTGTATGTCCATTTCGGATACCCCTAGATATTTATCTTTACAGACTCAAAATCAGCTCTTCAAGTCCTTTCCGTACAGAGACAAACTCACACACATGGGATTGCAGAACTAAGAAAAATACTCCACTATGCTGCCATAAAATGGGAAAGGGATGTGACTCCTCCACGGGGTTCCACTTAGACACTGCGGGAATTAAAGGTAATGAAGAGGCAGATGAAATAGCGAGAAAGTCATTTGCTTTGAGCCCGTGAACAGGAAGATCGCATCCCTGCTGCATTATAACAAAGGTGCAAGTGACAGTAAATTTAAAGAATTTTGGATCGATAAATGGAAAAGCAGGAAAACACCGGTCACCCAGTCTTTCATAGAGATCAAGCCGAAACCGGCACAGTATAACATTTTACAAGAATATCCCAAGGAGAATCCATACCTTTTGGTACTAGAGCACGTATTGGTCACCTGGTTACGCAAGAGCTACCTCTGTGGAATTCAACTCTGCAGATTCTCCGGAGTGCCAGGCTGTGTCAGAATGGTGAGGAAGACCTGCAGCATATTCTTCTTAGTTGCCGGTATCCAGTCCTGCATAAGACATTCTTAGAACAAAAGTGGCAGGAGTGGAAGAGATTTTGAAGGGGACGAAATTCTGGACTCTCGCTCCCTTGCCTACCAGGGACACCGGGCCATCAGCTATACCTGAAACCAGGAAAGCACCATAGGAAGAAGGAAGTGACCTTCATATATGAAGATAAAAGATTGTTATGTAAAATTTAAATATAACTGCAACGACTTATTACATTTTTATAAAGTAGGCAAACAAATTAAACTGTATGCAGTATTTTGATTCAGTGGAGATGAGGTGTATAAATGAACACAATATATGAAATGACATTTGGTTTATTTATTTAATAAGATGGCGATACCATTCACATCATGAGCACTTCCTTAGACTAGCTAACATCTCTTTGTACAGCATAAATGTATTAAAACAAATAACGTATGACGATGAATGCAACTTTTATTCCTTACTACGGTACCTTTAAAATTATACATCCTTTTATAACATCCTTTTATTCTTGGTCCTTGTAGTGGCATAATAAACAAGTGTTACTGTATGCATAAATAATACTATTTCTATGATTAATTCATTACTATTTAATAACTAAAGTTCAAAGTAATACAAATATTACAAAAATATACAGTATTTAATTAGCTTCATATGCTAATGTAAAAATTAAAGAAAAGAATTATTTAAAAATTGTTTTGTTAAAAAAATTAATTTATAAAATTTACAGTTGTTTTTGTGAGTTAATGATTTAATGGTTTTACATGACAATTCTTGGTTTTGTGGTCATCCTATACTTTTAAAATTCACAATATTTGTTGTTTTTACTTACATTTATTATTGGAAATTGTCCATATTCCTTTGCATTATGTCACATCCGTAGTGCATTAAAAGCTAATAGTGAATTTTTAAAGATAGACGAATGTTGTTTATTCACAGTGAGAGTCAATTCTTCTTTGATTAGAGGTTTTGAAATCATTTTTACCTGAAACCAAAAAATCATACAGTCTATTATTTAAGTTAACTAAAATTTGTGTCATACAGTATTCAAATTTCCTTTATAATGATTCATATGAACAACCCACAAAGTGCCAATACAAGAATAAGTCAAAATTTATTACTGTTAATTTTTAGTAGAAATTTCATTGAATTTTTAGTAAGACTACCAGGTTTTAAAGACTTATTGTTCAAACTTTAAGCACATCTGTTGAATTTATTATAAATACAAGGTTTCTATAACCTAATTAATATGTTTAAACAAGTAATTATACAGGGCAAAACAGTTCATAAATATGTTTATCCATGAAAATTTTCTATAATCCTTAATTGAAATAACCAATTACAAATTTAACTTATTTAGATAATTTAAGAACGTTTTTCAATAAGTATATAAATTATGTTTGTCACTAAAAGAGACAGGAACAAACAAAATTTCATTACTTTATTAATGAAACAACACTAATTGAAACTAACCAATTTGACAAGAAATTTATTGAAACTTATTAGTCAATTGTAAAAACCGTTTTCAAAATATATAATTTTGTGTTGTTATAAAAGGTATGGACAGAGAACAAAGTATCAAAATAGCTGCTCGCTTATTGCTCTATATGACTTACAATCAAAGAAACAAATTATTCTAACAAGTATTGAAAGGAAAGTTTATTGGAAACTTAATTTGTCAATTTAAAAATTATCAAATGAGATAATTGTTTATTGTTTAAAACTCGCGCCGGCAAAGTTTAGTCTTAGATATTCTTGGTATATCGTTCATCAGTATGATTTAGCAGATACAAAATCTATCGAAATGTATTGCTACACATGTATTTTAAATAATATATTCATTTAAAGTGTCAATCTTTGGTCTAAGTTATAAAAATTACAAATAAAGGATTTAGCTTATGAACTCGCGCCGGCAAAGTTTAGTCTTAGATATTCTTGGTAAATCGTTCATCAGTAAGATTTAGCAGATACAAAACCTATCGAAATGTATTGCTACACATGTATTTTAAATAATGTATTCATTTAAAGTGTCAATCTTTGGTCTAAGGTATAAAAATTACATATAAAGGATGTAGCTGATAAACTCGCGCCGACAAAGTTTAATCTTAGATATTCTTGGTATATCGTTCATCAGTATGATTTAGCAGATACAAAACCTATCGAAATGTATTGCTACACATGTATTTTAAATAATATATTCATTTAAAATGTCAATCTTTGGTCTAAGGTATAAAAATTACATATAAAGGATGTAGCTTATGAAATCGCGCCGGCAAAGTTTAGTCTTAGATATTCTTGGTAAATCGTTCATCAGTATGATTTAGCAGATACAAAACCTATCGAAATGTATTGCTACACATGTATTTTAAATAATATATTCATTTAAAGTGTCAATCTTTGGTCTAAGGTATAAAAAATTACATTAAAGGATGTCGCTTATGAAATCGCGCCGACAAAGTTTAGTCTTAGATATTCTTGGTAAATCGTTCATCAGCATGATTTAGCAGATACAAAATTATCGAAATGTATTGCTACATATGTATTTTAAATAATATATTAATTTAAAGTGTCAAACTTTGGTCTAAGGTATAAAAAATTACATATAAAGGATGTAGCTTATGAAATCGCGCCGGCAAAGTTTAATCTTAGATATTCTTGGTATATCGTTCATCAGTATGATTTAGCAGATACAAAACCTATCGAAATGTATTGCTACACATGTATTTTAAATAATATATTCATTTAAAGTGTCAATCTTTGGTCTAAGGTATAAAAAATTACATTAAAGGATGTCGCTTATGAAATCGCGCCGACAAAGTTTAGTCTTAGATATTCTTGGTATATCGTTCATCAGCATGATTTAGCAGATACAAAATTATCGAAATGTATTGCTACATATGTATTTTAAATAATATATTAATTTAAAGTGTCAAACTTTGGTCTAAGGTATAAAAAATTACATATAAAGGATGTAGCTTATGAAATCGCGCCGGCAAAGTTTAATCTTAGATATTCTTGGTATATCGTTCATCAGTATGATTTAGCAGATACAAAACCTATCGAAATGTATTGCTACACATGTATTTTAAATAATGTATTCATTTAAAGTGTCAATCTTTGGTCTAAGGTATAAAAAATTACATATAAAGGATGTAGCTGATAAACTCGCGCCGACAAAGTTTAATCTTAGATATTCTTGGTATATCGTTCATCAGTATGATTTAGCAGATACAAAACCTATCGAAATGTATTGCTACACATGTATTTTAAATAATGTATTCATTTAAAGTGTCAATCTTTGGTCTAAGTTATAAAAAATTACATTTAAAGGATGTAGCTTATAAAATCGCGCCGGCAAAGTTTAGTCTTAGATATTTTTGGTAAATCGTTCATCAGTATGATTTAGCAGATACAAAACCTATCGAAATGTATTGCTACACATGTATTTTAAATAATGTATTCATTTAAAGTGTCAATCTTTGGTCTACGGTATAAAAAATTACATATAAAGGATGTAGCTGATAAACTCGCGCCGGCGAAGATTAGTCCTAGATATTATTGGTATATCGTTCACGAGTATGAATTCACTTGTACAATAGCTATCAAAACGTATTTGCATACATCTGTTTCAAGTAATATAGGCTACTCATATCAAGTCATAATTTTTTGTTTACCATTTATATTTTACTTTATTATTTACACTAATATCTGTAGTAAAGTACAGTACTTATGTAAATCTGTATGTACACAACAAATAAAATATGTTTTAAGTAACTTCTTGTTTTATTTTAATACATAAATTAATTGTATTTTAATAATAGTGAAATAGTTTAAAATTTGTTTTTAAAGTTCTAGGAAAATACATCATAAAAATATTTTCTTATCTTATTTTTGTGTGTAAAATTAATTAAATTTTGTTTGTATTTACTTATTTCTTGAATTTTATTTTACATGAAAAATTGTTAAAAATAAATACTTTTTAGTTAATATATAATAAAGTAACAAATTTTTAACCAGTATTTTTACTAGTTTGGAATTTTTAATAAAATTATTTCAAAAGCTGAGAATCTGTTAAGAATTAGGAAAATTGAGTTTTAAAACGATACATTTTTTAAGTTTAAGAATTAATTTTTATTTAAGTACAGAAATTTTGACTTAAAATGAATGTTAATTTTTTTCATATTTTTGTGTTATTTAGACCAAATTTTAATGTGTGCACATCATATCTTCCTTAAATTTAACTTCAATTTTATGTTAATTGAATATTCATTTAATGTACAAAGTAAAATTTTACCTTGAATTGATGTTAATTTTACATATTTTTGTGCTGTTTGAACCAAATTTTAATGTGTTTTACATAGATTTTGCTTTAAACTTAAATTTAATATGTATGTAATTTTGCAATAATGCACAAAAATGTAAAATTTGACTTGAAATGAATGTTAATTTTAAGTATTTTTTGTGCCGTTTGGATCTGATTTTAACGTTTCTTTACATAAATTTTTGTCTTAAATTGATATTCTTAATATCAAATTTTGATGTTAATAGAATATACTTGTGCTATCCATATACAAGTTAATGCACTTTTCCTTGAATTACTATTAGCTATTTTTACCTATTCAAAATTATTAGTTCAAAGAACAATAGACTTCCCAGTATATCCTTAATTAATATAAATAGTGCTCCATGTCAGCGCTCATAACCGTTTTGCTCATTTAACTGATAACTGTAATATTTATTAAAAATGTTACTGGACAAAATTTACTAAAATTGTATGCTCTTTCTCCATGAGGTGAAAGCTCAATTATGACAAACATTACCATTCAGCTAATATTACAGAAATTTCCAGCAATACATCTCATTGTTAAATGAGTTTGGCATAAATATTATATGTAGTCATATATATCTATATATCTGAGGTCACCATCTATGGATACATATATAGTGATATGATATATAATCTTACATATGTCTTGGGCTTTATACCTTATCTTCATACAAATTTCAAAATAATTGGTCAATGTAGTTTGGCCAAAATTTTGTAGTCATTATTCTAATTCTGAGGTCACCATCTTGGAACTAAAGTGCATGGAAATCTTACATATGAGTTGAATATACCTTAGTACAAATTTCAATTACAATGAGTCAATGTAATCTGGCCAAAACTGTTTAATAAACTTACAGATAACTAAATGCCACTTTACTTGAGTTGAAACAGACACTACTTTTCAATTAAATGATATTAATCTGTAAAATATTTACATTGCATGACGATGCAGGTTTTCACTGCACTTAATTTCAACCAGAAGTATTTTCTGATATCCACTGCTACCTCAGTTGCATACTGTATAGGTTCTTCATGCACCAACTTGGTCACCATTAAAATGAAGTATTAATCCACCATATCAGTGATACTGTTGAGACTTTCTTACAATGATATTACTTAGGTAACCATTAAAATGAAGTAAAGGCAGCTTTCACTTTATGTTAACTTTGAGTAACTTTCATACAATAATATTACTTAGGTAACTAAGGTAATTGTTTAGCCTATTACTTATAGACATTACATAAAGTATTTCAAAATTAAAAAAACATTAGTAACTTTCATTTAATAGTAAAAGTTACGGAGATATTTTTTCCTAATTTTTGTTTGGTCTTTCATTTTATTTATTTATGGACATGAAATAAAGCATTTTGGCAATATAAAAAAAGTGGCTACTGCATATTTATACCTGTTATCAATAACATTTAAAATTAATATTACCAAGAGAATTACTTTTATGAAAATCTACATACTACTGGAAACCACAGTAAACGAATATATCATCTGATGGTATTATAATAATTTATGATGTTATGATTATTATTTATTTAGATATTTTGCATCCTTTATGTATATAGAAACAATATACAATACTTTGGGAGTATTTTTAGCAATTACACCGCCTCGGTGGTCTAGTGGATAGCGTACTAGACTTTCACCCGAGGACCGGGTTCGATTCGCGAGGGCTTGGCATTTTCATACGCTATAAATCATCCCCACCGTCTGCATTAGCCCAAGTGTGCACAATAGTCGGACGTTAAACTCCAAAAAAAAAAATTTTAGCAATTACACTTTGCCAGTTAGACAAATTAGGATTAGGGATCGGCATACACAAGGAAAAGGTTAAACATTACAACAGTAACTGCAGACCTCAATCTATGATCTTGAGGTGCATAATTCAGAGACATAGCAGACTGACCAGTGTCCAAGTCTTAGCAACCTTAACCACTGAACCGTCCTATTATGCCTAGGCCTATATTAAAATAATATAGACTATGGATACTCAAGGCTGATTCTCTTGTACTCTTAACAAAATATGGTTATTAACCTTTTTTCATTTTGGGTTATTGCTTTTGGGCATGTAATAAAGCATTTTAGGAACAAAAAAACGAAATCGAAAACAAACTTTTCGAAAAGAATTTCGAATAAAAGAAATTGCATTTTACCCTTTCACACAAGTATTTATGTGGTATTTGTTAGAAGCCGCCTCGGTGGCCTAGAGGATAGCGACCTAGGCTTTCACTCCGAGGACCGGGTTTGATTCCGGCAAGGGCTTGGAATTTTCATACGCTATAAATCATCCCATCGCCTGCATAGCCCAAGTGTGCACAATAGTCGGACGTTAAACACCCCAAAAAAAAAAAAAAATATTTGTTAGGTTATGCAAACAGTTTTCCCACCTTTTTTTAGGTCTTTTAGTAATTTCCTCACACTTTGGGTTATTATTTGCATGCATTTAAATTAGACATAGCATATAGACTATATTTTCAAGGAAAATGAGATTTTCTGCTATCAACTGGTATATTAATATGGGCTTTTACCATTAAAAAAAATGAATTACTTTTAATTTTGTACATTTAACTCCTTGTATATAGAAAATAAATGTTAACTAGCTTCATCTAAATTAACCACCTGTTGTGCCAAGCAATGCTGTTTGGAGAACAGGCAAATGCCTGCAGAACAGAAAAGTTATAAGTTTCAGACACTTATTTATTCAATAAATCAAATAGGACCTCAATTCTAACAAAATAAAACTTAAATATTTCTGTTCCAATGTGCTTAAAAATGTGTACAACCTTTCATGGAAACATATGAAGAAAACAATATTAATAACTGTTAAAATATTATTCAAAAGTAAAACATGCATGAAATCCTACTCTAGATAGCCTAACCTAAAAGACATCTTAGAAAAAGAAATAATTACAAAAGTGCATAATTACCAACAAAAGTTATAAAACATAATTGTAAAATAATTTGCAAAAGAATTAAATCATTCCTACAAATAAATGTACCTACCTAGAAGAATTGAGGAGAATTACTGACAGTGTCAGTGTCTTGTGGCGAGTAAACTTGTTGTAGTGTGTGTAGTGTAATTACGATAAAACGAATTTACAGTTCATACATTGACTGACTAGTTCCTACTTGAACTCCAGCTCTGGGTTAATTGTACAACTGCAAACTTGATCTGTACAGGAGCGCAAGCAACACGAGTTTGCATACTATATCGTTGATGTAAGCATAGAGCAAAGAACATTAAACGCAAAAATAGGTACATAATGTAAAAGCTGATAACATTCCAAAATACAATACTCTAAAAGTAGATACTAACATTATTTTACCTTAACAACTAGAGGAGTAATTTATATCATTAATTAACATTAGTTTCTTAGGCAATATATATATATATATATATATATATATATATATATATATATATATAATATATATATATATATATATATATATATATATATATATATATATATATATACTATTATATTAGGCCTAACTATTTTTAATTTCAAATCTAAATTTCACACAAACCCATATTAGACTAGTTTGGTTCATTTTTTTATCTTTCATTCATTTGCGCAAAATGACATTTTGGATTTTTACATATAGGCCTATACATTTAATTAAATTAAGTGTTTTGGCAAAAGAGCATTCAAAAGTCAGCTGAGGGATAAGTATTAAATAAAAATTTATAAAAAGTTAATATGGTTTAAAATAGCTAATGAATAAACTAATCCCAGGCTTACGAAATTGAGGCTATGTCCTTCTTTCATAAAGAACTAGATAAACTTTAATGACTTCTACAAATTCAGTATAAAATCAAAGTTTGTAACAACACTATATTTTGATTTAGTTTTGCTTTGACATTTTCTAGGCTAATAATAAATCTATTAT
>JAJIZJ010000603.1:0-12906 GCA_022606455.1 Callitettix versicolor | reverse complement strand
AACATATTTTTGCGTTCTTCCAGGACTTTCTATTACATGGCACAACTCGGTGTTACTTGATCAATTGTAGAATGCCTGTCTCTGAAGCCAAACTGATGATCAGAGTCAGTTTTCTTTCCACAATGACTGGTTTAAGGCGTTTTAAAAGCAGTTTCTCAAAATCTTTGACATTGTTGTTAGTAGTGAAATTGAGTCGGTATGAAGTTTTGTCATTAGGATCTTTTCCTGGTTTAAGAATCATGATCACCTCGGCAATCTTCCATTGTCTTGGGGCGTACCTTAATCTGAAAGCAGCGTTCACTAAGCGAAGAAGTTTTTATGGCATTATTTGGCAATTCCTTTAGAACCTCCGCTGTGATAAGATCGTAACCTGGGGCTTTTTGCCCTTAAGAGTTTTGATTTCATGAATAAGTTCTTTATGTGATACGTTATGAATTTCGTATTCATCCTTATTTTTATTTGCTACAGGATCATTTGATTCTATAGTATTTTCATCGCCTGACTGTCTAGGAAAAGGTTTGAAAGTCTCAGCTAGGAGTTCAGCAAACAAATCTGCCTTTTCTCTATCACTCTTAGCCCATGTATTGTCATTTTTCTGACTGGTGGCATTTGAACTTTTGGCCTTTTAATGAATCTTGTAGCCTTCCATATCTTGACTCCGTTGTCTCTATCTGCCGCAAGACTTTCCAGATATTTAGCAACAGATTCATTTTTAATAGTTTTTAGTAACTTTGTGAGTCTAGTGCTGAGTCGATTTAATTCAGATTTAAATTTAGGAGCTCGAACTTGCTGCCATTTTTTGCATTTTTCTTTTTTTCATTAATTAAATCAAAACTTCAGGCAGGTAAGTAATGTTATTACTATATCTTTTAATTATCTGAGGTGTATTGTTCCATACTGCTTGCTGTATGTTATTAATAAACACATCAACTTCTTCCTCGAGCTGCACAAAATTGTAAACTTAACAGTTTTTTTAAGTTTCATTTTAATTTGCAAATTAAAGAAACAACTTTCCTTCTACTGCATGAATCAATTCATCACTAACCAAGGGCAGACACCCATTTTGTTCATCACTGTGCATTTGATCACATCCTACATTGAAATGTCAGACCTATCTCCTTACCAGTGAACACCATTGAGTTCTATAAATTTAACCTTAAAAGTACACACATACAAATGAGATCAATGTTAACAAACAATTAAAACAAAAGTGTACAATAATAAACATGTAATAAACTATGAATCTTTAGCCTCCTCGGTTATATGGTCTTTCTAAATTACATAAACCTTCCGTCCCTGTTCATCCTGTTGTTTCTTTTCAAACGTTCCTACAAAATTGTTTCTTTTGGCATTTGTAACCGCTTTACATGTGTACCTACTACTGAAGATTGTAAAGATATTATCTACAATATACTGGAAAGAATCAAAATTAGAAATAATATCTTAAGATTATTATTATTTTTTTTTTTTTTTAATTAACGTTAACTATTGTGCACACTTAGGCTAATGCACACGATGGGATGATTTATAGCGTATGAAAATGCTAAGCCCTGGCCGAGGAATCGAACCTGGGTCCTGGGGTGAAAGCCCAGTACGCTATCAACTAGGCCACCGAGGCGGCTTTCTTAAGATTAAGATTATATACTAAAGGAAGGGATAATACAACCTCAGGCACTGTGGATCGATTGACCTATTGTGCAACTTAACTTAAAATACCTAGTTCAGCAGATTGTTTGTCCCATACCATGGAGGTTGTCCCATTTTACCTGGTGTTGGTTTGTAATCCACCTGTTAATAGCTGACCTGGCCAACGATAGAGAAATCCCTAAAGCCGGCTCAGGTCCGATAAACTCAGATGCAGATCCAAGTCCAGCCAGTCGGTCTGCCTTCTCATTACCCTCAACTCCCATATGCCATGGAACCCAGTGAAGAGTTACTCGGTTATTCAGGGACAGAGCGTCAAGGTTCTTAAATAAAGATTATTTTATATTATCAAAAATAATTCTTAATTGAAATTTTTAATATTATTGTTGTTTGTATAGACCAAAATTATTTTAAATTTAATGATACACAATCAGATGATTTGGCTACGAGATCCCTTTATCCTCCTTTTTAGCTGGAATTTCATAACAAATTTTGACAAAATTATTATTTAACAACAATCCATTACCCAGCAAAGTTATTTATGGGCATAGGTTTGTGGATGATGTCTTATGTCTGTTTGATGGTACTAATAGACATGTAGATTCTTTTTATTATTATTATTTATTATTTATTTATTATTATTATTATTATTGTTACAATAAAAACATGACTATGTGGTCATAATAATAAAAAATTGACGATAATTTGTTCGAAACCTTGATATATTAACATAGCTATGATAAATCAACATATGCTGAAACTTATTATTAGCCTATCAGCTGTTCAATGAAATCAGCTGATCATTACAAATGAAACGGCAATTAACGTAGCTAGTTTTTAACGGCATAACTGAAAACTTATTATAGCCTATTAGCTGTTCAATAAAATCAGCTGATCTTTATATATTAATATAAAACAACTGATCTTTTAATATAAGTACCAAAATTAAATTAACGATTAATTTCAGATACTTAAATCGGTAAAACTTCTTCATAGTTTTCAGTAGTGTAGTACACTGTTAACACAAGCTTGAGGTCACACTTGTAAGGTCCTCGGTTCAATCTGTGCAGAACGCACAGTAATTTTTAATTATAATTAATTTAATATGAGGCTTGTGATGCGCAAAATATACTGTTATATAAATATAAACATGTTCCTCCCATCACATGGCCTACAAAATCCAACATCACAACCAGCCCTAAAACATGATATATGTTAATATTAAGTTTTAGATTTAAACATAGATATAAGCACTCACATACATTCCTTCAAAATTTACTGAGAACCTACATACAAAAGACGCTATAATAACAGTTTTCATACACATACTGCCTTTCATAGTATGATCCATAGACTCCTAACTGTAGTCTTAACTAATGATAACTTTAATTCGAATGAAATGCCTCCAAACAGATTTCTGACAATAATAAATATAACGTTAATCTTGTGAACAGAGTTTTAATTAAAAAACAGATATCATTATTAAGTAATTTGTAAATATGTCAACTAAAGAAACACAAAGATATCGTAAAATACCATTTTCATACAATATAAGTTATAAAAATTAGAAATTTAATCTTAGATAAAACTAATTGTAAGCTAGCTTTTTCCTGTACATCAAACATAGGGAACACATTGTCAACAATAAGGATAAAGTAGATCTTTTACTGAGCAGTGGTGTAATGAGGTGTGTTCAGAAAGTAAATCGAGAATTTTTCAATTTCAAGGGCTTGAGAATCCGATTGTCAAACATTTTGTTTTATTGTATTGTTATACATGCCTTGAAGTATGATAAATTTTGCGTAAAAAATGGAATAAAGCGTAACAAAGTGTGTGAAATGTTAACAAAGGCCTGTGATGAGTCTGCTATGAGTAAAGCAAGAGTTTACGAGTGGTATAAGCGCTTCCAAGAAGGCCATGAAGACATTGAAGATGATAAATGCCCTGACGCCCCAGCACATCAACAACCGATGAGAATTTTGAAAGAAATGTTTATGAACAACCACTAATCACAATTAGAGAGGTCGCTAATGATGTTGGCATATCAATTGGATCGTCATGACATTGTTTCCAATGTTTTGTGTATAAAACTCGTGGCAGCAAAATTCGTTCCAAAATTGTTGAATTTTGAACAAAAAGTACAGCGAATGGAAGTTGCTCAGGAGTCACTAAATGAAGCCAACGACGATGCAGAATTACTGAAACATATTATTATAAAGATGACAAAACATGGGTTATTGATATGATGTCGAAACTAAGGCTCAATCATCCCAGTGGAGGCATTCTGGTTTGCCAAGACCGGAAAAGGCTCAACAAGTGCTGTTGAACATGAAGGTTATGCTCACTGTGTTCTTCGATATTAATGGCATAGTGCATCATGAATTCCTGCCACCAGATAAACAGTCAATAAGGAGTACTACCTACAAGTTCAACACTGTTTGCATGAAGCAATTCGAAAAAACACCCGGATCTGTGGAAAAACAATTCATGGCTTTTGCACCACGATAATGCACCAGCTCACACTTCATTGCTTGTTCGTGAATTTTTTGCCAAAAACAGTACTATAACGATGCCCCAGCCTCCATATTCGCCAGATATGGCTCCGTGTGACTTTTCCTATTTCCAAAAATAAAGAGAACCTTAAAAGACCGTCGTTTTACAGCCGTGAGTCTACATTAAAATCACTTAGCTGAAAGAACTAAAGGCTATCTCAAAGATTGAGTTTGAGAAGTGTTTCGAGGATTGAAGAAGTGCTGGCACAAGTGCATAATCTCCAATGGGGACTATTTTGAAGACAACAACATCCACTGTAGAAGAATAAATAAATATTTTGTTCAAAAAATTTAAATTCTCATTACTTTCTGACACACCTTGTATATAAAGTTGTCTGTGTAGCGCCCCACATTGTTGATCCACATTGATAAAAACATGCCTATGTGGTCATAATAATAAAAAATTGACGATAATTTGTTCGAAACCTTGATATATTAACATAGCTATGATAAATCAACATATGCTGAAACTTATTATTAGCCTATCAGCTGTTCAATGAAATCAGCTGATCATTACAAATGAATATAAACGGCAATTAACGTAGCTAGTTTTTAATAATAGCGTTCCTGTGAATACGCAATACAATCTGGAAAAGCTATAAAAACTTAAAAAAACATTTTAATTGTTAAAAGTATGAAAAAATGTCTCAAATTTTGCAAATCATTTATTAGAAACTAATCATTCCTTTAGTTTAAACAATACTGTAATCCATAAAAACCAGAAAGGTATAAAACTAAATAATTTAGAAATTAAATGAACAGACTAACTTCAACACCTTTGCCTTACTGAAGCCTATTTTAGGGGGTTTCCCAACCTGTTGTGCCCAACCTTCTTAAATTGTCAGTCAGCCCTTCCTTTCTACTCCCTCTTCCATCCAGATTTAACATCAACTGTATTGGTATTCAAGCTCAGTTTATAATTTTTAGCTCATTGTGTCTGAAGATGCCTCAGTATCAAAACATGTGTCACTAAATAAAAAAGAGTTTTGTGAAACTTTACAAGTGTGGATGCTGTGTTATCACATAACATTTTCTTAAAACGATGTTTTTAGTTAATTTATTTGTTCAGTGAACACAAAACAAGCTACAATTTAAACATTTCTCTCATTAAACTTAAATTTATTTTTGACTTTAAAAATAAGTAGTTTATAATTTGTATTTATTGACCATGTTTTCATTTTCTAGTGTTATGCATAACCTAACAAATTATATAAAAACCATACATTTTAAAATTACCACATTACAGACTTCATTTACTGTAAGTGAGTGAGAGGTGGGTATTTATGAAAGCCTTGCCCTTTCGGTTATCATTACTCCATGAAGCGCCTTCTATAAAGTGATGCTGGATAGTACATTAGGACCTTATTTACTTCTCTATTAACAATCAACTTAAGTATTTTTTTGTATTTTAAGGTGAAAAGCACATTGAGGCTATTATCACCTCCTAAATGTAAGTGTGAGTGTAAAGTGTTAAAGTCGTAAGTGTAGTGTTGTTAGTGTAAGTGTGTGTTAGACTGAAATACCCGACAGGACGTTTAACCTTCTCAATAGGTGCAGCTAGTCTGCACCCCTGCAAGGGGGATTGTTGGGCTGTAAATGGGCCCTACAATAATATTATATTCTTAAATTTCAATAAACAAATAAAGATGATGAAGCAAGTCTAAAGTCTGGTCGATGTCCCAACATCGTCTGTACCCCTGCTCGTGAGGTTGTTGGGCTGTAAATGGGCCCTACAGTAATATTATATTTTTAAATTTCAATAAACAAATAAAGATGGTGAAGGAAGTCTAAAGTCTGGTCGATGTCCCAACATCACCTGCAAACAATTGCTCAGTTTACATATACACCTCATATTTTAGAAACATCAAAATCGCGCAATACATGTCTTACTGTGATGGTTGGCCTAGAACTCACACATTGAGGTGGGTCTCCGTCATCCATGTGTAAACAAAGAGTAACCAATGCGAAGACAGTTAACCACCACCTCTTCCTACGACTTTGCATCGTATTGGATCTACATCCAAGGACGAAATAAAATTTTAAATAGGACAAAATAGGGTATTTTTAAATACCTGCAGTTTGTTGTTATCGGTAGCTTCACTTAATCTCCCAATCCATTTTTTTAATTATTTTTTATTTTAAGGCACATTGATGCTGTTATCGCTCTCTAAATTTAAGCGTGAGTGTAAACTGTTAAAGTCGTAAGTGTGTGTGTTAGACTCAGGTGCCGCGAGGAATGTCTAAATCCTCTCAATAAGTGCAGCTAGTCTGCACCCCCCTCTGGTCTCCCAATCCAAGAGAAGTAAATGTTTTGATTGGCTTAGAAAACCCGATAAAATAACAGAGTTGCTTCCTTCATTGCAATATCTGCCTCTAGTGTTCCCAACTGTACCACAATGTGGTCACTGTGCCACCTGGTATTATCCAGCATAATGATACTGCAACTTGGTGATACAAATTTGTTTGTAAATTCCTACCATTTCACTTTTTTAAGAGTACAAGGCTGGAGCCATTGATTCAGACGCAGGGAAATTTACAAATGAGTATTAATAGGAAAATGATCACTGCCGTAAAGATTGGGTAATACCGACCATTCAAACTTGAAATTGGACTACAGAATGACAAGTCCACAACTGTTCAGTAGCCAGTAGATGCTGCTAAATGAGTACGGGAACCATTATTAAGATGGCATAATTCCAAATCGGACCTTATCCTTTCAATACGTACTCCTTCAGAGTTACAGGATGAGGACCATATCAAGTATAGTGAGCATTAAAATTGCCTACCAATAAAATCGGCGGTGGTAACTGGAATATTAAGTCGTACACTTCATGTTTTTGGAAATTGTATCTAGGCGGCAAGTACAGGCAAGCAGATGCTAAGTTTGAATGGAACGGTTATCTGAACAGCAACAATTTGTAGAGCTGTAATTACATTAACGGAAACCGGCTTGATAAGAGTCAAAATTGCGACACCGCCCTTTTCTCTTTCCTCTGTGACGAGATCGGATCTGATAATGGAATAATCTTTAGAACTGAAAGTGTGAGATTCATACAGGTGCGTTTCTTGAAGACATTAATATAGGTGCCGCGAACTTTCACAAAGTGCAGATTTTAATATGGCTCCTTATCCTATTAATATAGTCCATTGTATAACGTTAAGTAGCTGTCTAGGTCGTCTATAGCTTACTTACAGCCTGTATCTACTCCCGCCACTCTATTTTGTGGAAGAAGAAAATAAAATTTTTCCTGAACAGTTTAGAGTCAGAATAAATATGTTATATATTTATTTATTTCAAATATAGTTGTTTCATCGTAATGTGAAACTATCTCGATGTTTTCCTCCACTGATAACTTATCTTCAAACACAATGCAGTGTCTTCTAAAAATCTCTCAATATAAAGAGTGCAGCACAGGATAAGTTGAGAAACCCGCAACAAGTTAAGACAAAATAATAAGCAGCTCTTTCGTTTTCAGTTTTCTATAACTATAACCTATGATTGGCAGAATAAATAAATTATTTAGAGTAAATACGATTTATTTTGAGGTTTTTATTTATGTACATTAAAACTACTGTTTCAGGTTACTTTTACAGTGATATGGCGACTATTTGCGGCAATTATGAAACTCAGACCACGATTGTTCGAAGTCCGTTTCCTGTTACAAAAATTTTAGTAAGCAATTCAGTTATCATAAAGTGCAGAATGTGTGTGTTGGCACCACTGAAAGGAAGATTGAAATTCATTCCTTTCAATTTCATGAAAGTATTAATCATAGTTTTTACATACTTGCTGTATGAAGTATAAGAAAGTTTGGTGTTCACGATAAAAATCGTTTTTGAGTTCTTTATTGATCTATCCATTTTTATAAAAAATTTTCACTGGAGATTTTGTACTATTGTTTCCAGAAAAATGGTTTTACTTGGTTGTCTGTCTGTCTCTGTGTAGACATCGCTGTCTGTCTCTGTTGTTCACATCGCTGTAGATTTAAAATGATTTTTAAAACTGAGCCAATTTTAATAAAATTTAGTATATGTGTCCCTGTTTGCCCAATTCTCAGGACAATTTGTTGGTTTGCCAAAAACGTTTTTTGAAACCAGTTTTTCGTCAAACAAATTTAAATGTGTATTTGGTCAAAATCAGTTTCAACTTTGATCACACTCATGTATGATCAATATTTGATAAATAAATTTTGAGAAATTAGGTGATTTACATTTTATTTTAGTGTGTAGCTCCCAAATCAAATTTCTTGTGGAAGTAACTGATTGTGAGAAAGGTTGTTTTAGTTTGTTTACCATTTAATAAATTATTGGTTGTCCCTGTACTTTAGTGGTTAAATAAATATTATTTTTCAAAATTTATTGACTTGCTGAGTCGTGAATCTCATTAAGTGTCCAACAATTTCATTAAAATCAAATTTACCAAATTTGATAATTAGGCTGATTTCTCATCAGTTAAAGTATAGGGGAAATTTGAGTGCATTTAAAAGTGATTAATCACTTTTTTCATTATTATTATACAAATGGCAACCCTGAACAGATAAAATGGTAACGTTTGTCAGTGACATTAACTACATCATTCACAAGCACTTGATTGGCCAAATCATCAGAGACCAATCCAAGTGAAGCTGAACTGTTAATACTCATAAAATTAAGTAATATTTATACAAGTATATAGACATATATATGTTTTAAAGAAATAGTTTATTAATGTGTTTTATAAATTATTTCATTCTGCTTTCATAGTGTATATCATTGTGAGTGTGTAAGGTAAATACAAGGCAAACTTAAGCAAAGTTTGTTGTATTACTACGGTCTCTTTCTTTTGCTCCTTACTTCTCAATCACTTCCTTAGTATCCATTTCACAATACAAGGTGTGTTCAGAAAGTAACAAGAATTTTAATTTTTTTGAACAAAATATTTATTTATTCTTCTACATTGATGTTGTCGCCTTCAAAATAGTCCCCATTGGAGATTATGCACTTGTGCCAGTGCTTCTTCCAATCCTCGAAACACTTCTCAAACTCAATCTTTGAGATAACCTTTAGTTCTTTCAATGATGCGCTTTAATGTCATCTACAGCTGTAAAACGACGGCCCTTTAAGGTTCTCTTTATTTTTGGAAATAGGAAAAAGTCACACGGAGCCATGTCTGGCGAATATGGAGGCTGGGGCATCGTTACAGTACTGTTTTTGGCCAAAAATTCATGAACAAACGATGAAGTGTGAGCTGGTGCATTATCGTGGTGCAAAAGCCATGAATTGTTTTTCCACAGATCCGGGCATTTTTTCGGATTGCTTCATGCAAACGGCGTTGAACTTGTAGGTAGTACTCCTTATTGACCGTTTCACCTGGTGGCAGGAATTCATGATGCACTATGCCATTAATATCGAAGAACACAGTGAGCATAACCTTCATGTTCGACCGCACTTGTCGAGCCTTTTTCGGTCTTGGCAAGCCAGAATGCCTCCACTGGGATGATTGAGCCTTAGTTTCGATGTCATATCCGTAAACCCATGTTTCGTCACCTGTTATAATACATTTCAGTAATTCTGCATCGTCGTTGACTTCATTTAGTGACTCCTGAGCAACTTCCATTCGCCGCTGTTTTTGTTCAAAATTCAACAATTTTGGAACGAATTTTGCTGCCACGCATTTCATACACAAAACATTGGAAAAAATGTCATGACATGATCCAATCGATATGCCAACATCATCAGCGACCTCTCTAATTGTGATTCGGCGATTGTTCATAACCATTTCTTTCACTTTTTCCACGTTTTCATCGGTTGTTGATGTGCTGGGGCGTCCAGGGCGTTCGTCATCTTCAACGTCTTCACGGCCTTCTTGGAAACGCTTATACCACTCGTAAACTCTTGCTTTACTCATAGCAGACTCACCATAGGCCTTTGTTAACATTTCACACACTTTGTTACACTTTATTCCATGTTTTATGCAAAATTTGATACAAATTCTTTGATCCATTTCTTTTAACAAACGAAAATCGCCGAGCTCATAAAACACGTCTAACCTTAGTGGCTGTCACAGACAAAGTCAACAATGAAAATAGCTGAAAGTTTTATCATACTTCAAGGGCATGTATACCAACATAATAAAAAAATGTTTGACAATCAGACTCTCCAAGCCCATTGAAATTTTAAAAATTTTCGTTACTTTCTGAACACACCTTGCAGCGTGTGTATTTTAATTTCCGTTAAATAAACTAAACTCTAGTTCATGAAGTTTTTCACTCTGATTACAATGATGAAAACAGATTTTCAAATGAATTGTTAATTTGAAAAAAATCTATAGATTTTTAAAGATTTAAACGCATTTCACTTGCGCCATTTTTAAATTGTTGAGCAATTTTGCTTAAAGTCAACAAACTTGTTCAAACTACTATTGTAATCTATTTTTGTGTGCAAAGTTTGAATTTAGTCGGATTAAAATTACCGTAACATTAGCGTGCTAAAACATACAAACAAACACATACACACACACACACACACACACACTCACACCACATTCATACATATATGGCAAATATATTTTCTAGTTTGTATCGTATGTGAAAGTTGAAAGTAATTTATATTCAACAAGTTTTCTAGACTTTCACTACGCTTATAAAAGTAATATAAGATTTTCATTTTCCAATACCAGCTGGAAATATACAACTTTAAGTTGTTCTATAATTTAATACAAATGACGTCCTATTAGGCATAACCACTAAGAAATACTAAAAGTAAATTTCATAATAGTTTTGTAAATACTTTTTGATTTTTTTACTTCATACATAATGTTTTAGACCAAAATAACTTGAGTTATTTAAAAACGTTTGAAATCTTAAACAAACGTTCAAAATTTGAGTTAATTAAAAGTTTTTCTTATATTGCTGCTATAAATTTACTAAATGTGTTGCTCTTTGTGACCACAATATTTGATTTTCTTTTCATATTAAAAAATATTCATTAAAATCTTTGTTATTTCAGTATTACGTAAACACGACATATTTACTTCCCCCATTTAAAAAGAGTGTTTAAAAAATGTGTATTTCATATATTTTAGTTTGAATACTTTACGAAATTAAGAATGTGCAGGCTTATCGTTTAAACGTTAACGTAAATAAACATAACGGTCCAAAGTATCCCAAAAAAAGTTAGGTTTTTGCTTTACAATGTTCAACCACCCACCTGCTTACCCAGTCGTTCAAGAATTACAAAGTACAAAAGTCCCTGGAGAAGTAGCCCATTGACCGTTGCACTTACATTTTTAAAGGCTTCACTACAAAGAGACCCCAGCTGCGGCGTTTAGGTATGCATAACCGGCAAATATTTATACATCGCAATTTCAAGCTGAAAAAAATCATTGAAAGGTGTTTGAGGGTAGTTTTTTCTAAATTGTTTTCGACCCTTAGACACGGTGTTTGATCTTCTGAGTGTAATTCCGGAATTTTGGGCTTTGTTTAAAACGAATTAAAAATACCCGCAGAAAGAAACACTTTGATACAAAAACTGTTGTTTTTGTTCCAGTGATCACGGAAAAATACGGGTCCTACAATTTTAATAAAACAGTTTCAGTGAAATAAGTAAAATCATGTTTTAATTAAAAATATGAAGAATTATCCTAATTTTAACCAGATAAGAAATAGTTCTTCTACATGTGTAATGATTAGTGGGCCTGTGTCTCATGATTATCCGTTGATGAAAAAAAACTGGGTAATATACAACAAAGTACAGCAAGAAGTTGGAATGTGTTATAGCACCTCTTTACAAATAATGTTCTATGTGACTTATGGAATATGTGGTAATAATAACTTTCCTTGCTGGTATATGAACGAAATGGAGAAATGTTAGGATTTTTTGTAATGAAATAGCGATTCAGCAATTGAACTTGAAAAAGCATGAATTCTGTAATAAAAAAAATGAAGTTATACTATTAGCTGGTATTTAATTACTATAATACATCAATATGTAATTCAATATTTGTGTTTCAAGATTACTGTAGATATCATTCTAAGTAATATCATTGCAAAACCTACTATTTCTTGTCAGTAAAACTTCTGTTAAAATAGACGCAAGTATAGTTATATTTATTATTTGTATACCTGTTAATAAATCAATGTCATTCATTATATTTAGGTTATGTAATACAATAGGAATTATATTGTTCTACCTTTCGTATTTAAAACTATAACATATAAAAAATGTATGACTGAATTTTAACATTGTACCTTACTGATCCATTCACACATGCTGCAGTAAGATTCATGTGAATCATGCAGTAAGATTCATGTGAATCATGCAGTAAGATTCTTTAAACATCTTCATTAAAGATTCAATAGAAGGCTGTTTTAAATGGTTTCAGTGGTTTTTACATGGTCAAGTAATTTTAGAGTAGGGCAAACTTTAAATCAAAAACTCTTACAGAAGGAAAGTGGGAAAAAACTATTGACAAACCACTATATTAAATAAAAATTTCTTTTTATGAATTATATAGGCGCCTGGTGGCCTAGTTGATAGTGTACCGGCTTTCACCCTGAGAACCAGGGTTTGATTCCCAGCCAGGGCTTGGCATTTTCATATGCTATAAATCATCCCATCGTCCTGCATTAGCCCAAGTGTGTACAATAATCGGACGTTAAAAAAAAAAATCAGAAAATTCAATTTCATTATTGCAATATATTTGCCATCACTGTAAATTACAACTACTGTA
>JAJIZJ010000735.1:0-12593 GCA_022606455.1 Callitettix versicolor | reverse complement strand
CGGCATATCTCCTAAACCACCCCGTAATGAATGGCGCCCCTGAACCCTCGCGATGCGTTTTATGGCGGCCGAACCGGTAACGTAAAGACGTACCGTGCTTGTAAAAGGGCGAAAAAAATTCACTACGTGGATGTGTGCTCTCTTTACCCGTGGGTCTGTAAGTACGGCAAGTACCCTATAGGACACCCTATAATACACGTGGGCGATAAGGAATGCAGAAAGGCAGGCATGGACGCAAACGGTTTGCTAAAGTGTACTGTCCTACCCCTCGTGAACTCTACCACCCCGTGCTACCAACTAGAATGCATCAAAAACTGATGTTTGTGTTGTGCCGCACATGCGCTGAAACTCTGTATCCATCGGACTGCGAACACACTGTAGGCGAACGAGCACTGACCGAACGTGGACTATGGACGAACTTCGTAAAGCCGTCGACAAAGGCTACATAATTATGGAAATGCATGAGCTATGGCAATACGAAGTGGTTAGCCTTCGGCAATGGCGACGGACTATTTACAGATTTCATAAACACGTTTCTAAAATGAAACAGGAAGCGTCAGGCTACCCCGGATGGTGCCAGACAGACAGTGATCGTAAAAGTACATAGACGACTATTTCGACGCCGAAGGGGTGAGACTAGATGAGACAAAGATAGAGAAAAACGAAGGTCGCCGCTCGCTGGCAAAACTTATGCTGAATTCATTTTGGGGTAAGTTTGGTCAGAGAGAAAACCAGACAAAGACAGCGATCGTGAGACAACCGACGGAACTGTTTAAAATGTTGGTCAGTCCGTCTGTCCAAGTGAACAACATCCAGGAAGTGAACGAAGATGTGGTAGTAGTAAACTGGCAGTACGTCGAAGACGTCTGCGAAGTTTTACCGACGGTTAACGTCGTACTCGCGGCCTTTACTACAGCGCAAGCGAGACTTAAACTCTACGAACACTTGACGCCCTAGACAGACAGGTCCTATATTTCGACACAGACGGGATAATATACGTGGAGGGGGTGCATAAGGTACAGACAGGCGACTACTTGGGACAGATGACTGACGAACTGCTCGAATACGGACCAGGCTCTTACATCACGGAATTCGTTTCAGGCGGACCAAAAATCTACGGATACAAAGTTCTGTCTACAAACAACCCCGACGAACCGGTGACCGTGTGCAAAGTAAAGGTTTGACGTTGAATCTTCGCACTTTGGGTGCCGTAAATTTCGATTCACTAAAAACATGGTGTTGAACGAAGGTTCCGATCCGATCACCGTCACAAATACGCAGATACGTCGTACCAAAGATCGCCAAGTGATTACAGTACGCGAATCGAAAACATTTAGAATCACGGGTGCAAAAAGAAAGCGATACGGTGATAATGACACACTGCCCTACGGGCACAAAGTGGCCCGTAAATTTTATCGTTTCACCTTCTTCCTTACAGGCGGTCCCTGGCGTGGGGTTAAGTCCCTCTAAACCTATGGTCCCTGGCGTGGAGTTAATTCTCCCTAAACCTCTTTAAGGAAGACGGTGAAACGTATATACGGAGGCATCAGCAGAGGAATAGGTATTTTTGTTTTGGAATGGATGCCACGGTGGGTGGCGAAGGTTGGGGCTACCCTCTACCCCCTTCGGGGATATAAAGATCACCACGCCGCGACATAACAATCAGTCATGAGCAGTAATAACGTTAGACAGGATATAGCCCAAGAGCTGCATAAACAGGCTCGAAGGAATTTCAAAACACGACGTGTCACGTTAAAGGTTTAAACGACTTGTACCAAGCCGATTTGGTAGAAATGATCCCGTACGCAAAAATAAATAGCGGCTACAAATATATATTGACTATGATAAACTGTTTGTCGAAATTCGCTATTGCCGTGCCGTTGAAAACAAAACCGGTTCTGCAGTAGCTACAGCGTTGCAACCGATTCTCAAAAACATCCAATGAGGCATTTCCAAACCGATCTCGGGAAAGAGTGGTTCAACGCTGACGTAAGAAAATTGTTGAAAACATTCAAAATAAACCATTATACTACATATACGGAAAAGAAAGCGTCCATCGTGGAGCGGCTAAATCGAACCCTAAAGACCAAAATGTGGCGTGAATTCACAGCGCGCGGTAGCTACGAATGGCTAGATTTATTAAAATCGGTAGTGCGATCATACAATAACACGGTACACAGAACCACCGGTATGAAACCGAGTCTAGTAACACGTAAACACGAAAACTTGCTCTTGACAAAAGTAAATAATAAGGGCGTGTTAAACAAGCCCGCGGCAACTAGATTTAAAGTAGACGATAAAGTTCGTATTTCGAAATATAAGAAAACGTTTGCCAAAGGTTATCTTCCAAACTGGACAAACGAGGTTTTCACTATATTCGCAGTTGTTCCCACCGAACCTACAACGTATATATTACAAGATTCGAATGGTGAAATACTGAAAGGCAGTTTTTACGCAGAGGAAATTAGCAAGTCCAAATTGGGCGATGTCTATCTCGTTGAGAAAGTATTGAGGTCAAAAGGCAATAAAGTGCTTGTAAAGTGGTTAGGTTTTGATAAACGGCACAACTCGTGGGTCGATAGGCGGCAACTTACCACGTGATACCCCCACCTCCTGTTGCACGGTCAGACGCGTCCGGTCGCTCAGAATCTCATTACAATACAAGATGAACTCCAGTGAGGATGACGGATACTGCTCCGATCCCGAGCGACCCGAGGGCTTTGTAACGTTTTTTAGAGACCGCTACGGTCGCACGTACGAAGTGCAGCACTACTGCATGCGCGTCGATTTAAAGCAAAAAACGAGACGCCCTGATTTAGATCACTTAACCATCCGCAGACATACCGATGTGCAGGCTATATTACGCGAGCAACAAGAAGAAGAACGACGACAACAACAACAACAACAACAACAACAACAACAACAACAACAACAACAACAACAACAACACCAACAACAACAACAACAATAACAAATAAAAAATACAACAACAACAATAACAAATAAAAAATACAACAACAACAATAACAAATAAAAATACAAACAACAACAACAACAATAACAATAACAACAGTCCTAGCTTTAAAAAAAAAAGGCCTTTTTAAAGGCCCCAAAAGAAACCAAATTTAGTATTAAGCGTGTCTATTTAGTAGACATACACACGCAATGTAGCGTGTTGCGTCTATGTAATAGACATATGCGATAGTGCTCACGCCCGCAAGCCTATTTATTAGGCATGCGCGCGCACGAGAGGTTCAGTATCGAACACAATGCGTATCGAAACGGCTAGGCAGAAACTAGTAATCTCTAATTTCGACGTCTTTGCCGGTGGTGGGGATAGCGATAAACATAATCGTCACAGCTCGCTGTTGCCAAACACAATACGCTGTATTATTTGCGGCCCTTCAAACTGCGGTAAAACTAACGTTGTATTCAATTTGCTTTTCGATCCAAACGGTTTGAGATTCGCGAACGTGTACGTGTTTTCGAAATCACTGCAGCAACCGAAATACAAATTTTTAGAAAAGGTTTTCACAGCCGAAACTGGTATAGGTACTTTCCTATACAGATAACGAAAGTGTCATTGACCCTAGCGAAGCCGAACCGGACTCTGTGATGATTTTCGACGATATTGCGTGCGAAAAACACGATAATATACGCAAATACTTTTACTATGGGTCGTCACAATCGCATAGACTCGTTCTATCTAGGTCAAACGTACAGTAGGATTCCAAAGCAACTGGTGCGCGACAACGCCAACTTGTTGATAGTATTTAAGCAAGACGATCTCAATTTGAGGCACATTTTTAGCGACCACGTCACGACGGATGTACCATTTTGCGTTTTCAAAGACATGCGCGCAGCTGCTTGGAAAGACAAACACGGGTTTCTGGTAATAGACAAAGATAGCGAAATAGAAGAGGGCAGGTATAGAATAGGATTCGACCGTATAGTAAAAGACCTACAATGAGAATATACAATGATATAACTCCGTACAAAAATGCGCTTCACGGCGTCCAAAGTCCAATCTATGCGCATGGTATTATGCGAATAGGAAACGGTTTTATGGTAATTATTGTAGCCGTTCGGGAAAACACGGTGACGTATTCAACAGACGTTGTTGGCGCCATAAAAGGCGTGGTCCAAATCTTCCACCTGTCGTGATTCTCATGATCGCTAGCGCTTCACGTGTATACAACAGAGAGATTTGGGTGAAATTTTTGCATGAAAGTGAAAAAGTGGAGTCCTGTTCGAACTGGTGATTTACAACAAACACATGCTAAACGGTACGGTCCGTCAACCTCAAAATCTAATCACGTTTCCGACCGTTCCCGGATCTTTTCAATCGTACACTAGGAACGGGTCACGGGGACTTGGCTTTCACTCAAGTATACTTGGACATGTTGCAATACGGTTGTTTGTTTCCCAGCGCGTCCAGATGTGTGGTTATTACAGAAAGGACTATCCCCATTCGAGGTCCTGTCGAGGCGTATAGATTGATTACAAGGTCAAAGTGTGTGATAGACGTGAACTATAACGTAAAGTTCGGTCCCACACCCCACTACTTCCTCGTACCAACAGAGGCAAAATCTTCGAAGCTGTAAACAACAAAGCCCAAGGTATGCTAACAGTAGATTTTCTCAAAGCCGCACTGCCGACAGTCGTCGAACAGTGCGAACACTTTGGTCTGTCTTATGACGGACACGTGTACTCTGTAACGGATCAGCGACGTTTGGAATCATGGTGTACGTATACGGGTGCGAATCTGTAGACGAATTCCTTTACTGAATTCATATCTGTTGAGTTTATCGACACTCCGCCCTATATCGAAACTGACGGCCGCCATAAAACGCATCGCGAGGGTTCAAGGGGCGCCATTCATTACGGGGTGGTTTAGGAGATATGCCGTTTCATTTTTCATCTCTAAACTCACACTCCCACATTTCGACTACCGCCGAGACGTGCCGAGAGACCTTTAACGTTTTAGCTTTCGTTCTCTCGAGGCGAGCGTTCAAAGTATCAGAAGGATCGTCTTCGAGAGGGTCATCGCGACCGTGAGGGAAGCATTTGAGGCATCCGTGCCAATAGCATCCGTGGAATTCGTACACGGTCTCCGTTTCGGTGCAAAAACCGTCCACTTTCATTCCCGCGATCTCCTTTTCCCTACCCCTACCGGCGTGTTCCACTCGAACCCCGTTCTTGTCCTCCACCCACGTCAGCCATTGCAGAGCGATAAGTGACTGGGTGTCGGCCAAACGGTACCCGTTTTTTGGAACTATCCCTATAGTATACGGTTTCAAAAAGTTTCTCCTGAACGCGACGTTACAAGCACTCGCTATGGTAATTGCCTCCAGGAATGGGTCTACATTGCATTCTTGCAGAAAAGAAGCTCTAAACTTTATGCACGCTTGCGCGAGTATATCCACGTCTGAAAGACAGTATTCGAATATTTCCTTTTGGAAATCGAACACGTACTCATTGCGCACTTGTTCGTCGTACCATTTCAAAAACTCTCTATGGTTCTTGTCAAACATGGAGTCTGGACAGTAGTATTCTTTCGAAGGGATAGGACCTACGTACGTTTGATTGGCTAGCGTATTGAACAAGTGCGGAAAGTAACCTTTCTTTTTCTCGGGAGGTAAATCGAAAGCTTTAGGGAGTTTGGACAGAGCCATTGGCATGTAATTTAGCGAGTCTATGAACCGGATGTTGTCCAACTGCATTAGGATGACCTTGGTGCCTCGTGTAATCAATGTGGGACGAATTTTGTTTCTTCGAGAACGTATTTGAGCAGAAACTGGAAATCGAACGCTTGACCGTTGTGCGCAATGACGCACACTTTTTGAACCGTTTGCGCACGTCCATTACGTGTTTCATGAAACCGTCTACAGGGTCTTTTGTAAAGACTAACGTTCGGTTCTCGCATTGGGAACAGTTTACCATGTTTATGCATTTCCAACAGTATTGCTGGGAGATGCACAAATTCACGCGATGCAAGTGGGCTGTGTCGAGCGTTTCGTCCTGACGCGTCTCAAAGTCAAAGAAAATGAACAGATAATCTGTGGTTACCGGTTTTTGGGTATCGACTCTCATGTAACAAAAATGTCCTGTCTGTCTGTATTCGTTACACACTTTACAATATATTTCACCGCACACGTGGGCGGATTTGCGTTTCTTCGTTAATATCAACTTGTTACAATTTGGGCATTCCTTCACGGACTGGCAAACGTTTCCAGTGTGCGCGATAAAACAATTTTTGTTTTTAAATTGACGATTACAGTCACCGCAATAGATGGCGCTGTCGTCTTTGATACACGGCGGAGATCGCTTACACGAGTTGCACTGTGCAGAACATCTGTGCCTTTCTCGGTGGTCAAAAGGGGTGTGGCAGGTTTCGCAATAATAATTGCATGCGAAAGCGGCCGTCAAACTGGTAATTACGTTAAAGTGACCTTGATGGAATAATAAATTTATCTTGTAGCGTGCGTTCTGTACGTCGCCCTCAAAGTATATATCGCGCCCGCGGTTCCCATAATTGTATACTGTAATCTTGTACTCGGCGAGAAATTTTTGAAATTTTTGCAATTCCACCACCCCGGCGCCTGCGTCTCCGATTTCAACACCAGCGTCGGTCATCAGTTGTCGAGCCCTAAGAGTCTGTCGTTTGCGCTCATCTTTCTCACGGCTTCGTACTCGGGGTCTTTGTCTGCATGCGCTTTGCCTACTACGAGTGAGCACGGTAGGCACAAGGAGTCGGTGTTTTTAATCACTACAATCCCCTTCCTACTGTGGCACTCTTCGGCATAATTATTGTAAAGTCCTGGTCTCACACGTCCGCGACCGACTGGAACTTTAACTTTAGTGCACTCTACTTTAAACGTGTCGCTGGACGTAAAGCTTTCGGTGTTACTCTGTATTATCCCCCCGAAAATTTTCCAGAGTATTTCGGCTGTTATTTCCGGAGCAGGCTTAAACGCTACATAGCCGGGGTCTCGATTTTTAAAATTTAAACTAGTTAGTGTGAACCCCAGATGGTCTTGTTCGGACGTCTCGTTGGTCATAGTCTCTACAATTTCAGTCAAACCATTTTTGATCCATTCAATTTCGTCCTCACCTTCGGGCGGTAAATTGAACTTGAAGGTAACTTTTTGTTCCGTGTAACCGGAACTTTTTCACGTAGGTTTCTACTTTCGATACGACGTGCACGGACATTTTGCAACTGGCCACGTACGTTTGTTTTAAAATTACCAATCGACTTATAAGAACTTTAGCTAAATATATGAGAGTAATAAAAAGAGTACTTACAGTTTTGTGGTGCTTATTTGACAACATGTGACAAAATGGTTCGTTCGTAGGCTACCGATTGTTTTTATGTTTTCCGCGTACTGACTTGGGAGACTACTTGTCTGGTTACGTCACGAGGTCAGCGAGCGCCGCCGAGTCGATAGCCTTGGCATTAATTTATTATCTGGCTGGCCTTGTATGGTGCAATTTTTGCACCGGCCCGTGGAGACTACTTGTCTGGTTGCGTCAGCGAGCGCCGCCGAGTCGATAGCCTTGGCATTAATTTATTATCTGGCTGGCCTTGTATGGTGCAATTTTTGCACCGGCCCGTGGGAGACTACTTGTCTGGTTGCGTCAGCGAGCGCCGCCGAGTCGATAGCCTCGGCATTAATGGCCTTGTCTGGTGCAATTTTTGCACGGGCCCTATCAATTTAGCCGTAGAATGCGGTGCGGATTTTGCACCAATGGCTTTTGCATTGCTTGACCTTCCTACGTACTTTCACTCTTGGCGGTGATTGTATATATATATACTCGCTCTGTACCTGGGAATGTATCATTGTTTTGTACGTCATCGTATACACCACATCTTTCTACAAGCTGTAGTGCTGTGTCATCGTGTCTCTTTGTAAGTATGTATCCGTTAAAGACCGTATTTGAACGATTTAATGCTATTAATCCGGTTGAAACTGTTTCGATTAAGAGTTTAAAAATTGGAGTACCGTTTACAATTTTAGATGTACGAATGGTGCCTACCAAATTTGGGACTTCGGTCCTAGTTGAATTTATAAATGATGATGGTACTATCAATAATACTTTCCTCCCGAGACGTTACGCAGATGTTTTTTCGATAACAGAGTTACATGACTTAGTTTCTAAACGGTTGACAGTTACTGAGCATTTTGCTCAGTCTGTCAGACTGCGTATAGATTAAACAGTTTTACAGTCAATGCTCGTGTGTGTGTGTGTGTGTGTGTGTTGGTCACTGGCGTGGAGTTAATTCTCCCCACGTATGTTGTGCCTAGCAATGTAAATCGTTACAAAAATTAAATAAAAATCCAAAAAAAAAATGGGGGACTACATTTTTGTTATGGAGTGGTAGTCACCGGAAGTAGCGATGGTTGGAGCTACTTCCACAAGGCAGAAGGCCTTTTACAGTCAATGCTTGCGTGTGTGTGTGTGTGTGTTTTTTCAAAATTTTTGATTATTTTTTTTTGTACAGATCCTGTCATATTACTCGCTCTCTCTCTCTCATGGAATTTCGTCAGACTTCAAAAAACATGCAGCGGGCAGTTGTTGAGTTTCACGCTTTTGTAGATAACGACGGTGAATACATAGTCAAGGAATTAGCCGTTGTAAGCCGATTTTCTTACAACGTCACTGTTTTCAAGCCGCCGTATGATTTTCATAATCTTAACGATAAAAGTCGAAAACTGCACGCTGGCTTTCAGACGCGTTACCATCAAATCGATTGGTACGATGGGAACGTTGTTTTTGATAGTAATACCGTTAGAGAACTTTTAAACCTTTTTCAACCATTTTTACAAAAGGGTTGGAAAAGGCGCGGTTTTTGAGTCGATTTCACCCGAACGTGTCTGCATTACCGGAGACGGTTAACATTGCAGAAAATACTTGTACATATTTCAAGTGCGTTTTGCCCCACCACAACAACGCGTCATAAATGCGCTCTAGGAGCGCTAAATATTATTTCGATTTACTAATTGCTTAGGCGTGTGTGTGTGTGTGTAGGTCAATGGCACGGAGTTAGTTCTCCTGTAAACCTGCGCAGGTGTGTGTGTGTGTTGGTCAATGGCACGGAGTTAGTTCTCCTGTAAACCTGCACACGTGTGTGTGTTGGTCACTGGCGTGGAGTTAATTCTCCCTAAACTACGTATGTTGTGCCTAGCAATGTGTAAATCGATACAAAAAAATTAAATAAATAAAAATCCAAAAAAATGGGGACTACATTTTTGTTATGGAGTGGTAGTCACCGGAAGTAGCGATGGTTGAGCTACTTCCACAAGGCAGAAGGCCTTTTACAGTCAATGCTTGCGTGTGTGTGTTTTTTCAAAATTTTTGATTATTTTTTGTACAGATCCTGTCATATTACTCGCTCTCTCTCTCTCTCATGGAATTTCTTTTTCGTCAGACTCCTGTTTTAAATAACATTTTTAAATACTTAAATTTATCTGATCGGATGATCTTTGCTTATGTGTTACGTGAGATGGATCATCTATTTTTGGTTACTAAACGCAGAGGCGATCAGTTTGCTGTAAATGAGATTTTAACTTTATATGCGGATTGTCTTTCGGAAAATGTGTTTGAATTGTTAAGCGAGGCTGAATGGGGTCACTTGTCGTCTTGTTTTTATCTTCCTATTCACCGTATACGCGCTTATAAGCATAAAATAAACTGGAATAGAGTATGTGTTTGCCACAATCTATCGGAGGATTTTATTGAGGAGTTTGAGTCTCTGGTAGAGTGGAAATCCGTATGTATACTCCAGCGACTTTCGGAAACTTTTTTAAGAAAATTTCATTATAGGCTCGACTGGTCTGCTGTTTGCACGTATCAAGTGCTATCTGAAAGTTTCATTAGAGACTTTCAGTTGCAGGTGGACTGGGAGGCTGTGTGTTGTTTTCAAAAATTATCCGTCGATTTTTTAAGGGAATTTGATTCCAAGGTCGACTGGATGTATGTCTCTACGTGCCAAGTGTTGTCCGAGGATTTCATACGTGAATATCGTTCCAAGGTCTTCTGGACAGCGATATCTAGGCAACAATTATTATCCGAGGATTTTATAAGGGAGTTTCAGTATAAAGTCGACTGGTCTATGATACCTGCTTATCAGCCACTGTCGGTCGACTTTATACTAGAATTTTTTGACGTCATTGATTTGTCGCTAGTTCCCCTAATCACGTTAAATGCGTTAATAAGCCGTAGTTTTCGTGGGAGAGGAGAGGGTCAGTAATTGGAAGACGCCGTGGAGGACGATGCATACTACCTCTTTTATAGGTTGTCTTTGTTTTCACACGACACAGTGCGATTGTTTCCATCATGGCCGACAGTGAAACACGTGTAAGTATATCTTCTTTACCGCTTTACTTCTCTCTGTCTTTCCATCCTCGTTTTTTCTATATTATTGTTTTTTTAATTTAGAACAATGCATCGCCTACTCCATCTACAGCTTCCACGGCCTCTTTTATTGGAGAGGGTACGTCTCAGAACGTAGGGACCAGTGGCAACAGGGGGCAGACCAGGGGAAGACGACGGCAAGTTGCCACATCATTTTCAAACGTTTACTAGCGTTTGAGCGACGGCATAGAATACGATCTTCTGTAAGTATTTCTTTGTGTGTGTGTGTGTGTGTGTGTGTGTTTGGATTTTCCGTAGAGTTTTCTGGTTTTTTAATTATTTTTTCTTTATTTTTAGTGTCTTCATTGTAACCGAACGTATTCGTACGACGACTTGCCGTCAACCAGAGTCGGACGTCGAGTGCTCAAGAACCTTATTCGCGGATTGCGACATAGCGTAGGCGATTTGTTACGGCGTACTCACGCACCCGGTGCTTGTGAGTAGAAGTTTTACCGTGCAGTCTATACGGATGGTGGCGCTTCAGATATTACAACACCTACGCAGTGGCTTCAGTCGACTGCACCAATACGGACTGACTCCATTGAACGTCCCAAACCCACTGTGTTCCTGTCGTCCTCTACAACGTGCAACGCATGGCCTCCTGCTGCTTGTTGCCCTGTTTGTCTCGGTCCATCTCAGGATCACGCGCTGTTCCCGTGTGGGCACGTTCTATGCCAAGATTGCTCAGAACAATTGCGTAGATGTCCTGTCTGCAGGACCTGGATTGTTGGGACATGCAAATTATTTTTTTGAAACGTCTTTTTTTCACACACGCAAGCATTGTCTCTTTTTTATTGTGCACCATTTCTTTTAATGTCAATATATTTTCGGCAGATTGTCCCGTTCTCTACGGTTACGTATTTCTGTTTCAGCAATTAAACACCTGTCATGCCTGGTTACTGTTGTGAGCTGAAATGTTTCGTGGCACCCAGTTGTCAAGTGGACGGTCTTGCATGTAGAATATGCAACTGTTTTTCCTTCTGCCATTGCTTATGTAAATCGGCCCAAAAGTGGAACATGAAGCTTATTATTTGTAGGACCAAGTTCAGCGGATACGCGTGCTGCAGCAAAATGTGCACAAGGTTAACATTTGAGGAATTGGTCAACTGCAGTACATGCGGAGAGGATTTTTGTATATGCGTTTTGAAAATTGTACTACACGTCGGTACTGGTGGCAAGACGTTTAGCCTGATGGCAATAATTTGTTGACATTAAATCCTGTTTACATGCAGGTGTTGCACAATAAAAAAATGAAGCATAAAATATTGTTTTTTCCTAACCTTTGTGTAGACCAAACAGCGTACGTTGCTGGAGGGGCGACGACAAAATGGCGAACAGTTGTTACTACGACAGAGGGTTGGCGGGGCAAACACAGGGGTGCGTGAACCAGGGAAAGCGGTGGAGGAAAAACCAATCACAACCGATCTGGAGGGGGTGCACCAATCAGAACGTGCCGAGGGTGAGCGACAGGGGTTAACCAACCACCGGGGTGCGTCCATAACAACCAATCACAGCACGAGGGAAGGCGACGGAGGGGAGGAAGAACCAATCACAACACCCGGGAGGGTGAGATGGTGGGGGTAGGGGTGGATCTTAAAAATTCAGAAATACATGCAAAGGGTTGAAGGGAGGGTAAATGGAGGGGTTGCTCTACCCTACTGCCCTTCCTACTACTAAAACAGTAAAAGCATTATCGGAACAGGTAGCTCAATTGCTAACTCTGTGGGTTCCACGCCTGATTTGCTATCTAAACCGTCTGAAACGTCTTCCCCTCAAGTGTCTTTAAAAGGAAAGGATACTCAGCTTTCAAAAGTTGCTACTAAAACCCTTGTGACAAAGAATCCGAGCAATTCCGGAAGCAAATCCATCTTCTTCCAATATAGGCTTAAGGACTAAGTCACAAGTGTTAAAGCCTTCGTTTAAGAACGTTCCATCTGGATTATCTTTTTTTCTAAAAAAATCTAGTATTTGCCCACCAACAGTTGGGGTGAAGCACACATTTAACAAACCTGTTAAAACTACAAATAAACAAGGGAAAAAGTCTAAAGACGAAACCGTTCCCAAGACGTCTTTAAAACCAAAATAACTATTGGAGTCTGACTTAAATCACAGCAGTGATTCAATGTCTGTGGATTCCGATAAACTTAATGTTGATAAGAACAATGACTCTGATATTA
>JAJIZJ010000519.1:0-13159 GCA_022606455.1 Callitettix versicolor | reverse complement strand
TTTTTAATTAAAACAAAATTGATAAAAGATAATCGTTGCCTAATACAACACGAACTATTTATTAACTTAGACTCATAACACAGTTCATAGTTAGTCATCTAATTCAGCTAAGAAGAAAGAAGAGATTTAATGGTAATGGTCGACTAAGTGTGAATCAATACCCCCTCTGACACTATTCCTTGGTTAACACCACTAAGGATATAATGCAGAATCAAAATAATCGGTGTATCTGAGGCGGTTAAAGCACTAGTCAATGCTGTATGCTTTTCCCTTGATAGGCGTACAATGAGCCCAAATTAAATACTCTTTGAATAATACAGCCGATTAAAATCAACAAGATGCAATGGAAAAATAAAAAAAAAAAAATACATAAATATTTTTGTGAGTTTTTATTATGTTTTGGAGATTCCATTATATAGGTAAGAGTTAAATTGTTACCAAGTACTGGTATATGATATGCTTGAAATCCACTTGTGGGATTGATAAGGGAATAAACGAATAACTAAATAAATGACACTTGCAGTGGTTGCATAATAAATTGAAAGATAGATACTTCTAGGCAGCTTTTATAATAGTTTTTCAGTAGACAAGTTGTTTTTAAACTACACTACTTAATAAAATGAAAAATATATTAAGTCAGTAGTTTGGCTGATAAATAATATAATAATAATAATAATAATAATAATAATAATAATAATAATAATAATAATAATAATAATAAATAATAATAAATAATAATAAATAATAATAAATAATAATAAATAATAATAATAATAATAATAATAATAATAATAATAATAATAATAATAATAATAATAATAATAATAATAATAATAATAATAATAATAATAATAATAATAATAATAATAATAATAATAATAATAATAATAATAATAATAATAATAATAATAATAATAATAATAATAATAATAATAATAATAATAATAATAATAATAATAATAATAATAATAATAATAATAATAATAATAATAATAATAATAATAATAATAATAATAATAATAATAATAATAATAATAATAATAATAATAATAATAATAATAATAATAATAATAATAATAATAATAATAATAATAATAATAATAATAATAATAATAATAATAATAATAATAATAATAATAATAATAATAATAATAATAATAATAATAATAATAATAATAATAATAATAATAATAATAATAATAATAATAATAATAATAATAATAATAATAATAATAATAATAATAATAATAATAATAATAATAATAATAATAATAATAATAATAATAATAATAATAATAATAATAATAATAATAATAATAATAATAATAATAATAATAATAATAATAATAATAATAATAATAATAATAATAATAATAATAATAATAATAATAATAATAATAATAATAATAATAATAATAATAATAATAATAATAATAATAATAATAATAATAATAATAATAATAATAATAATAATAATAATAATAATAATAATAATAATAATAATAATAATAATAATAATAATAATAATAATAATAATAATAATAATAATAATAATAATAATAATAATAATAATAATAATAATAATAATAATAATAATAATAATAATAATAATAATAATAATAATAATAATAATAATAATAATAATAATAATAATAATAATAATAATAATAATAATAATAATAATAATAATAATAATAATAATAATAATAATAATAATAATAATAATAATAATAATAATAATAATAATAATAATAATAATAATAATAATAATAATATAATAATAATAATAATAATAATAATAATAATAATAATAATAATAATAATAATAATAATAATAATAATAATAATAATAATAATAATAATAATAATAATAATAATAATAATAATAATAATAATAATAATAATAATAATAATAATAATAATAATAATAATAATAATAATAATAATAATAATAATAATAATAATAATAATAATAATAATAATAATAATAATAATAATAATAATAATAATAATAATAATAATAATAATAATAATAATAATAATAATAATAATAATAATAATAATAATAATAATAATAATAATAATAATAATAATAATAATAATAATAATAATAATAATAATAATAATAATAATAATAATAATAATAATAATAATAATAATAATAATAATAATAATAATAATAATAATAATAATAATAATAATAATAATAATAATAATAATAATAATAATAATAATAATAATAATAATAATAATAATAATAATAATAATAATAATAATAATAATAATAATAATGGCCATCAAAAATGGGCTTATATTTATTGAAGAGGGACTAGAAGTGCTGCGGGCTTGCAGACTGGTAAGACAGAATGCTATAGGGAGTCTTATGGAAAGAACATCTGTGGTGATGGTGGCTAGTCCTAGAGAGAAGACAAAGTTACCTCCACGGAAGCGGCCAAGAACTTCGATATCAAGTCCTGAAGTAGAAAGCTCTTGCAGGGATGCAAGGGATTCACCTAAAACGAAAGATGTCAAACATAGAGAAGTCCAAGATGATGTAGATGAGCTAAATGGTTATACATTAGTGCAATCAAGGAAGCAGAAGGACCTTAGAAGAAAGACCGAAGTCAATAAAAGTAATCCCAGTCCGAAACGGACCCCGAAGAAGGCTACAAGGGCACAGAGGTTGGATGCAGGCATAAAAGCAGGGCCTAGAGGGAAGGCCTTAATTATTAATCTAGCTACAGGGAAAAGTTACGCAGAAGTTTTAGGAGCAATAAGAAAGGACGTACATCTTGAAGACTCTGACACAGAAATAAGAGGTGTGAGCAAAACAGCAGCAGGAAAATTGTTACTTCGTCTGGGCAGTTGTCGGGATCAAGTAGCTCTCCAAACTGCTATAAAAGCGGCCATAGGAGAAGGTGGAGATGTCCGATGTTTGATTCCTCGGATGAAACTGGAGATTCTGGATCTGGACTCGTGCACAACGGAAGACGAAGTGAAGGAGGCTGTCAGGCGAGAGTTAGGTGAGATCGTGACAGAAGGGATTAAAGTCACCCTGCTTGGACCGAACCGAAGAGAACAGTGCATGGCCATTGTCGAACTAGAAGAGGTATTGGCCAAAAAATTAATGGAAGAAAACAAAATAAAAGTAGGCTGGGTGTTAGCTAGGATTAGGCAACGGGTGGAAGTTCAGCGCTGCTTTCGATGCCTTCAATATGGCCATAGAAAAGAGAGTGCAATGGTCCGGACAGAAGCTATTTGTGTTGGAAGTGTGGAAATAGGGAGCACAAGGCAGCACAATGTCAGGAGGAACCGCGTTGTGTCCTTTGCACTGAACATGGACTAGCAGAAAAGGCATTGTTACACATTCCTGGAACTGGAGCGTGTAAAGCTTTCCGGGATGCGTTGGCAGCTAAAAAGGAAGAATCAGGCCAGAATGAAAGTTCTGCAAGGAAACTTAAACAGATGTAGAGCTGCTGATGGCTTAATAGAGCAACTGGTGCTGGATACAGATGCATGTATAGCTATAATTAGTGAACAGTATCGTAACAGAAACTCTAAAAACTGGTATGCGGACCTTTCGGGAGCAGCGGCTATCTGGGTGACAAATACGCAGAGGGCGTCTGTGAGCGAGAGTGGGAAAGATAACGGTTTTGTTTGGATAAAGAGTAGGGACGTAATGTACGTAAGCTGCTATTTATCACCAAACGAAGGAATCCGAGTGTACGAAGAAAAACTGAATGCAATAGAGGATGTTATTGAGCGATTCCGGAATAACTTGGTCATTGCTGGGGACTTTAATGCCAGAGCGGTAGAATGGGGAATGTCTCATACGAACCGCAGAGGGAAGTTGCTCTTGGAGATGGCGGCTAGACTTGGTTTAGTGGTAGTGAATAAGGGGAACACGCCAACTTACTGTAGACCTGGCTTTGGCTACTCAATCCCTGATGTAACACTAGTGTCAGAAGACTTGGCCCCAAAAATCAAGGGCTGGAAAGTTCTAAATGAATACACAGGAGTGACCATAGGTACATCATCTTCTCTGTTGAGGAAAACAGAAGGACTACACATCCCAAAGTGCATCATCCACCTACATGGAATGTAAGGAAAATGGATAAGGATATGCTAATAGAGGCGCTAAATTTCGGATTACATTTCAGTAAAATTAATCGTCTAGAGGTACAGAGAGCAGATGAAGCACGAACCATTGTAGGTGAGGTTACCCGGATCATCCGACAGGCCTGTGATTTAGCTATGCCCCGTAGAAGGAAAAATAACAGTCGAAAACAGGTTTATTGGTGGACTGACGGTATTGCAGAGCTGCGACGTAAATGCCTCCAACTCAGGAGAAGAGCACAGCTAGCTCAGGGCAGACCCGAAGCGGTGACGCTGATGGGCGAATACAAGGTGGCAAAGAAAGCGCTGGTATACGCTATTCGACAAAGCAAAGAGAGATGTTGAGATCTCTGTGCGATGAGCTGAACGACGACCCCTGGGGAATGGGATATAAATTGGTCACACGCAGGTTGGGGGCTGCTGGTGCCAATAGGACTATGAGTGCCAGAGTAGTTGAAAATGTGGTAGGTTCTCTTTTCCCTAACCATCCACGTATGGAAAATCCAAAGATACATCAAGAGAATATGGATATCCCTCTCTTCACAGAGGTTGAATTAGCAACAGCTGTAAAAACGCTTAAGGATGGGAAGGCTCCCGGCCCAGATGGAATTCCACCGGAGGTCATAAAGATAGTTGCTAGTGCTCAACCAAAACTCCTTCTCAACATGTATAATGCATGCCTGGAGGCAGGAATATTTGCACATCCCTGGAAGGTGGCCCGACTTGTTCTGATAAGGAAAGGAAAGGGCTGCCCTGACTCTCCAGCGTCATATAGACCTCTGTGCATGTTGGACGTGGTAGGCAAGTTACTGGAGAATCTAATAAGATATCGCTTACAGCATTCAGTTCAGGCGGTGGGAGGTCTTTCGGAGCGCCAACACGGATTTCGGGCAGGGCACTCTACAATAGGTGCTATACAAGAAGTTGTGGAAGCTGTTGACGTTGCTGATGGGTCTTGTCATGCGGCTAGACCCATTGTCTTGCTGGTCACGTTGGACATAAGGAATGCGTTCAACACAGTTCGGTGGGAAAACATAATGAGAGAATTGGAACACACTTTCTTTGTTCCACGGTACTTGTTGACCATTATTGGGGATTACCTAAATGATCGCTGGATCATGTGTGATACGGAAGAGGGATACTTGAGCAAAGAAGTAACAGCAGGAGTGGCTCAGGGTTCCATACTTGGACCTGATCTGTGGAACATCTCGTATGATGGCCTCTTAAGATTGGACATGCCTGAAGGAGTACGCTTGGTAGGGTACGCTGATGATGTGGCTGCGGTTATCACTGCCAGGAATTTAGAGTTGGTTCAATTACGACTTAACCAAGTCATGCGCCGAATAAGTGCATGGATGGAAAACCACGGATTGCAGCTCGCTATCCCTAAGACCGAAATGGTCTTGTTAACGAGGAAACGAATACCCACAATCGTTCCGATGATGGTAGGAATGGAATGTATGTACACCAAGAGGTCAGCAAAGTATTTAGGAGTAACGTTGGATACCAAGTTGACTTTCTGGGAACATATTAGACTTGCGTGTGACAAAGCGGAAGTTATGTCCAACTCGCTTGGAAGACTTATGGCAAATATGGGTGGTCCACGTGCGGGTAGGCGGCGACTCCTGATGACGGTGGTACATTCGGTGTTGCTGTATGGAGCAGAAATCTGGGCAGACGCAATTAATGTTAGAAGACGTCGATCTCGATTACTCTCAATCCAAAGAATTGGAGCTATGAGAATTATAAGCTCCTACCGAACAGTGTCAGAGGCAGCGGTGCTGGTCGTGGCGGGTGTCATCCCGATTGATCTCTTGGCGCAGGAACGGAAGAACATCTTCACTTTAAGTAAGGAAGTCAGCAGAACTGAAGCTGCTAAAAATTGCAGAGAGACTACTTTGCTGGAGTGGCAATCACGATGGGATGGTGAGAATAAAGGGAGGTGGACAGCAAGTCTCATAAGAAACGTGCGCATCTGGACCAAGCGAGGACATGGTGAAGTTAATTTCTACCTCACGCAGTTTCTGACAGGGCATGGTTACTTCCGTCCCTATCTTCACAAGATGGGTAAAGTGAGTTCTATGAATTGCCGAACCTGTGAAAATAGAAGAGACGATGCAAGACACACTTTCTTCGAATGTGAAAGATTCTCATACCAACGGCGAGAAATAAATAACAAGATCGGAGAATGCACGGTGGATAATATAGTGGAAAAGATGTTGTTTTCCAAGAACAACTGGGATAGTATCTCAAGGTACATAGAAGAGATTTTGCGCTGTAAGAGAGAAGAAGGATGGCTTGAATCATAGATTTGTAAGGATTGCAGATTTATTACCATCAGAAGACTTATGAACAAGATAGCAGGGCAATGAAGTTAGGCAGACTTGGCATATTATGGTGTTTGACCTGCCGGTCAAAAGGATGGTGGATGACCCTATAGGGGAAGACAGATCCTCTCCTCTGTGAAGTAATATCTCAGTGATGGTCCCGCAGAGGAGGGAAGATGGAATGGAAGGTTTAATGGTTTTTACCGGGGTAAGGAGGCTGCCCACCACCTTCAGTCCCCGGACAAAGTCATAAAGATTTTTGTCCTTTTTTCCTTCCTTAAAAAAAAAAAAAAAAAAAAAAAAATAATAATAATAATAATAATAATAATAATAATAATAATAATAATAATAATAATAATAATGTATAGAAATCCGATGGATACTTTCTTTGTATCATGAGATTTCAGCAAGAACTCGGACAATTAGACGATTATTTCCACAGATCAATTTACCAATTTTCTGGATGTTATTATCCGTTTTTGATGTTGAGATTTGTCAAGGCCATGGATTGTCTTTAGTAGTTTCATATCCCTTTTTAAACCACTCAAAAACTTGTGTACACAATTAACATGCACTTCTATACATATCCTGTAACATGGCATGAGCTTTTCACAAGAAACTTGATGTGAAATCATTGCCCAATCTGAACACTCATTTTTTCAATGAGACACTACAACTACAACAATGAGCAATGAACAACTGCTTCCATTGTGTTGAGGTTGAGAAAAGCATTAAGAGGCACAGGCATGTACAAACCTGCCATGGCATGCTTGTTGTTTGTTTAGAAGCAGCAACGGTCTGGTTATTTTATTGCCACACTAGTACTTTTTGTGTATAGAAAAATAACCTGTACAAACTTTTCTGTTAATAGTTTTATTAATGAACCAACCCAACAGAACTTATATTACAGGGATATTTTGCATTTTGGTCTTGTATTCAGTGAATAAAATTATTTTCCAGCTGCTTGCTGGTCTACACATCTACTTTATCTAGGCACTGTTAAAAATATCAATATTATTTTAAGACCTAACAAGCCAGTTAGTGATAGATTTGAAATTGTCTTTTTCCAAACTTAATGTAAATTCTTCTTTTTTAGTTGCAATAATAGGTCTACTTAAATAAATGTTTTTATCCTGTGTCTGCTAAAATCACTTCTAAACACGTCATTCATTAACATTAAAATTTTCTGGTCCTTTGGCTCTATTCTGTTTTTATCTCCATTAGCTGTACTGTTCAAAATTTTATCTCTATTTTGAAGATAAACTGATAAATTGTTCGGGAAATGCATAGTCTTTTGCAATTTTAGAATTTTTCCACCTCATAAATGGGTGTCATTTTAACAACACAATTTAAGGTTTTTTATGAAAACTTAATTGGTTTGGACAAAGATATTGTCAAACAATTCACAATTTGTCACTCTATTGTATGTTAAAACCACAACGATAACCTCTCTACTTATCAATAGCAATATATTGAAATGAAAAGACAAAAGCAGGGCTATTATTATGTATTTAGTGAAAGGTGTGCACATAAACAGATCACATTTCAATGACCAATATTGTTTTTCAAACAATTCAACTCCTATAACCTTACAATTTCTAAGTTGTAAGGTTCAAGAGTATTTATAATTCTTTCAAACAGTTTGTTAAATGTTCTATTATTGATATAAAGGTTATACAGTACATTAAAATTTACAAGTATTAGCTGGTAATTACACTGTAGAACTACAGCACTACCAAAAAAAAAAAAAAAAAAATAACAATTTATCCTTTTATGTCTAAAGACATGATTAAACAAAATGATTGACAGCTTTTTAAATGAGGTTGTTTAAATATGCAGTTATAACCACACGGAAGGCACTGCATTTAACACAGTGAATTAATCTAACATTCAGTTAGGCTTGATAAAACTAGCTGTTATTCACTTATCTTGGGATATAGTCAGTGAAAAGGCAAATCAGCACTGCAAGTTCCACAGTTCCTTTCACCATTTTTGTTTTGAAGTGTCAAAGTGATGTAATAATACTGTTTGAATTTAAGTGCACAATTTTTTTATAATTATTGTTCATGTTGATTGTGACTTTATTTTAGTTGAACTGTCTCCTTGCAATATTTTTTATACCTTTATTTTATTTATATTTGTTGTTTTATTTACAATAAAAATATTTTAAATATGACAAACACTACTGTTGAGCATTTAAAAATATTTCGTTTTCTCACTTTACTTCAAATGAAAAAATTGAAAAAAATAAAGATCATTCTAATCCAGCATTGTTATTAATCTATAATGGGATTAAGTAAGAATTAAAACTACAAAGGACGTGTAACTTGGAATGTTGTAACATATTAAGTGGTTGTGTGATTATTTAATCAATAAAAATCAAAACTTAAATACATGAATAAGTAAGACAATCAAATTTCAAAGGATTCAGCATCACAAGACCTATAAAAAAATAAGGAGTTAGAAAAACAAAAATCAGTTTACAGGATAAGAAATTGTGAAAAAATTCTGAAAAAGAAATTACTTTGGCAGGGACAGCCCATGGTATTTATCATTGGGGGAATGTTATCTGATATTAAAATCACATGTCAAATCATGATTAACAAGTAAACACTTAAAACAAAATACATTTGTTTTTCTAAACTAATGGTAGACCTAAGCCAGGATTTTTTAGTACAGAAGGAATTATAATTTATTTCCTTTACATCCATTATAAAGTAAACACCTTCCATAACCTCTTTACCTAGAGTTTTTCCTCCAACGTAAACACTATTGAAAGAAACTTTTAAAATACAGTAATTTCATTCATTTTGAAAACAACATAATATGTTAAAGTAAAACTAGATACTGACTTTTAGATTAACATATTAATTTTAATAATATGATTCATTGAAGTAACAATAAGGAATGACTTGTGTTTACAATTTACGGTTCAAAAGTTCAAAAAAAAAACAAGATAACATTACAAACAGCTGTGGGCCAGCCTGGTCAGTCAAGAAACTCATCTAATAAATGCACCGAAATACCCATTTTCCCCTCCCTCCCTCTCTACAAAGCCTGTGTTAGGCTTGGACCACTTACAGATGGCCTGTTTCAGTTTATACAGAAAGCTGCTACAGTGTTACTATGAGCTATTTCAATACTTGATATCGATATTTTGTACCACAGTATAAGAGTGTTATCATCTAAAAATGGTTGCCATTCTAAGCTACAATAGTATTGTATAAAGGATATTGACAAACAAAATTAAATATATTTACTTGAAAATAGCCTGTGGACTACTAAAGGTGAAAACATTGCACACTAAGGTACAACAGGCAAATAAGGCTCTTACATCATGAAACACTGTAAAATCCATTACGCCAAATTCACAAATTTGGTACTGTGTAAGGACAGACTAACTAGTCCCCACAGAGGCTCGATCTGACAGATGGGAGCGTCACTGATTTACACGGATTCAACAGTGAAACATATTTCACTGTGTAGTACAAATCCATTAAAAAGGTGGTAATTGTCTGAATTGAGTTAACCAAAATGTGGATGCATATTGTTTCAAAATTACTGTACAAAAGCACTTGTTCAGAATCGTCAGAAAAGTGAACAGTAAACCTTGAATAAAATAAAAAAAGTACCAGTAAAATAAATTACAATAAATTGCGAACATAATTTCAAATAACAGATTATTAATTAAATTTTGTATTAATTATTGTAAGTGTTAAGTAGTTTCAAAACATGAACTTGTTACGAACTTGCACAGTCAAAAGAAATCCAGAATACGTATAATTGCTTGTGAAATATTCATTCTTGGGTAGAGTTTAAAAGGTAACCTTCTGAGTCTTAGAAATTCAGCTTCACTACTGCCAGGAACCATCGAGGAACTAACCCACAGAAGATAACATATGTACTTAACTAAGTAAAAGATAAGGACATTGGAAGCAGGACGAGGTAAGCATGTACCAGCGTATCTATTAGTTGACAGAAATTTTATTTTACGCATAAATATATTATGAATTTCATTTTTGATTTTCACTTGATTAACATGGGTTAAAATCAAAAATTATCTGTAAACAATAAATTGCAATTGAATAAAAAAAAATTAAAGAACATTGAATTCAAGAAATAAATTGATATCAAAAATTAATTCGTTGATTAAGGGTACATTGTAGTTAAATTAAATCAAATTAATGACTGTTTCTAAATAAAAAATAATGACTAATCATAAAATAAATAGAGTACACCTTGAAACTGCATTAACAACAAAGTGGAGGTAATTTTATTTATCGGAAATTTGACCATTGAATTAACCATATTATTTATAACTTCTCAAAATGTATCACATTTTTTTTCGAAATTTAAATTATCAAGTTGCTCACACACACACACACACACACACACACACACACACACACACACACACACATTATATATATATATATATATATATGTATGTATATATATATATACACACACACATATATATATATATATATATATATATATATATATATATATATATATATAAATAAAGCAATTGTGTTATGTTACACTATAAATACTTAGGTGTTACTTTTGTGACTCTACCAGCAGATCAAGAAATAAGGACATTGCATATCATAAAGATAAAAAACCAGATATGAAAGAAATTGTATATACACTGCAATAAAATATTTTAATTTTTTACCTTTTAATTAATTAATTAATTTAATTTTGAAATACTTTTAGTATAATTTATAAGCAAACCACGAATGCATTTAAATTGTGAACCGGGCATTTACTTTAGTGCAAATATATACATGTTTTTTTGTTTCCTTTTTTATTAAGTTTTTATTGTTAGGCTATGGCTCTTGAGCACATAGAGGCACTTCCTCTTCCTTAGTGTATATATTTGTAATTCCTTACGGAGATATATTTATGTATAAAGCCTATAAAAAAAAATCTTTAAATGTGGATAGAGAGACTATTTGAGAAAGAATATTATTATAAAAAAATATTTTATTAAATAGAATTTATTCTGAGTAATACATTAGTACAATACATTTGTACAATAAAGTATTACTGTAAAACAATATCTGGCGAGTTACTATTTCAAAATTTTAACTTCAGTTCTAATTCCTAAAACAATTGTGCCAGGATTTTATTTGAAATCAGGTATAGCTGGTGAGATTGTATGCAGAGTATTTCGATTAAATCAGTTTTAATTTAAAATTTTGGCAACACTCTGTACTTGAATCATGGTAAGTAACCATTATTCGTAGTAAGAAAAAAACATTTCTGGTTTTTTGTATTGTTGGAAAAAGATAGTATCAGAAAATGTTGTTTTTATGGATTCTTAACAAACTGCTAACTGACCTAGAACACCAATAACCTATTTTCAGTAAAGTTATAAGGGTTGTTGGAAAAGCATTGTGAAAGACAAACATAAAAACATAATGAAGTGATGTCATGTAATGGTGTCATGAAGTGATATCATGCATCGCAATGATAATAAGCATAATTTATTGCAATTGTAAAATTTTTTTTTTTATGCTTGTTTACTTAAAATATAATTATTTCAAACAACTGTTATACATTGTGAAAAGTACAATTGTATTCTAGCTTAGGTGGTGTTGTTGAAAAGCGTCCCCAAAAATAGTATTTGAGAATACTGTTTTCCTCACAGTATACAAAAAGAAAAAAGATATAGTTGATGGTTGAGGGACAGATTGTTGCCTGGTATCTTACTTTGAATTAAACCAGTCAATTAAAATAATATGCCTACAATCTTGTCATATCCTCATGTATTCAAAAGTTATGCTACACATAGATGCAATAGCATATTTAATCAATATTAAGACCTAAGACAATACACAAAATAACTGAAAATCAAAATTAAAGGTTAGAACAAAAAGTGGTAAAGGATTAAAGAGGTTATAAAAGCAAAAAAGTACTATATACAAAAAAGAATTAAAATTTGTATCACATTTTGTCGAATAATTTATTTAGTTACCTTTTTTAATGATTTGCATAAACAAATAAGTAATCATTTCTGTTGAACTGGTGGTGTCCCAACTCCTTGAATTAATTTTTTTAATCTTAATTGCGATACTTAATCAAAGTCGCCAAGTAATGAGACAATTGAGAAGGTTGCTATCTGTCACACTGCCTACAGCTGGGAGTCGAACTTTCCACAGCCATCTTGCAAAACTTATTTTAGCTTAATTTCTGAAAATATCAGGGAGCGTCAGGATATAAATCAACAGGTTGGTTATTAATGAAGAGAATAAATATTTATGGTGAAATCAGAACAGTCATCTTGTCTCCACCATTAACAGATGGTAGTTTAATTTTATTTTTTTACAACAAAACATATAAATCATAAAAAAACAGAATTTAAATAAATTATCAGTGAGAAACTATACACACATTTCAACCTAATTATTTACAATATATACATTCACAATCATTCCTTAAATTACAAAAAAATTACAAGTGGAGTTGTACAGGTAATACTTATACTACACTTTGACTTATGTAGACTGAAGCAGGTTCAGGTTTTTTTACTTTCTTGTTTGACATATTTAAAATTTCCTGTATTTCTTGCAAAGTTTTCCCTTGCAGGTCCGGGACATAAACCAATGTAAACCAGATCGAAAAGAAACAACTTGTACCATAAATAAAATAATTTACGTACATGCCGATAGAATTGGCGATAATCAAATAAAATTTGTTAATTAAGA
>JAJIZJ010000854.1:0-15444 GCA_022606455.1 Callitettix versicolor | reverse complement strand
TCAATGGAGATGGATAGATGTCGGCGATCCTGATGAAGAGGTGAGACTGTTGGTTTGTAAGCATAAGAATTGAGGTGCCTGACAATTTCCATGCTGTCTCAAAGATATGCCTCCTTCGTACCTACCTCGTACTGATTAGATACCTGGTGCCGGAAGGAAATGGCCCAAGGTCAATGGAATTAATTTATAGTTGCTGAGCAGCGGTCCACTTGAAATCTGGTCATGGAGAAAATTCGCCGAAAGATAAAACATATCTTCTTCAACGACGTACCTTTCTCGGCTTACGCAAGGTCTTCGGAGCCGACGGCTTCTATAAGCCCGATCTATAAGCAACCGGCGGATTGCCTGGGCACGGGTGGAAACGCTCAGTTTGGCTGACAAGATCCAACGATGACACAACGGCACATTTCCGCACTGTGGGCCCCCGCCGAAAGATGAAGAAGAATGGCCAACCAAGTATGTACTCCGAATCATTTACATACTATGGCAATCTTAAATGGTTGCCACATTCAGTGACAATGCATGACCGGGTATTTTGATTGCTCTAGAATAGTTAGAGGATTCAGGCTTGGCCTAAAATTGACGATGGAAGCGCAATGGCAATCTCACAGGGTTGTCTAATTCGCATGGAACAAAGTCTCATGGACCTGACACTATCCTATCATGGTAATGTCTCTAGTAAAGGGTATATTGCGTAATTATGATTTTTTTGACAAAAAGAATAGTATCAAGTAGACGCAACCTGAGGACAGGGATCCATGGACATTCCAAACAAGACTCCGATCGTTCACATAACAATGATGAGCTTGGAAATCACCACGAGGGACGCACGTCGACATGGCCATCCGAGCCTACCACCTTGCCGCGATCCCATTCACGGCCCTCGCCTTGCTTTTGCCCAACGAACAGTATCCGGATTCGCCTCGGTGTCACCTGCCCTGGCAAGAGCTGTGTTCGTTTTCCATCGATCGATGACCTGATCATCCAGGCCAGCCGCACGCAATCTTTCTTCGCCGCTCTGTTTCCAGCGCTGTCGGTCACGTAAAGCCTCAAGAGCCATGTCCCAGTCATCGTCTGCTGTCATGAGACCCGCAACAGGACGACGAGTGGGCTTGCCTATGGACGACGAGAGCTCATCCTCAGGCTGAACGTCGAGGGTCGGATCATAATTCGGCGCAAAGTGGGCGTCAATGTTGCTCGTGCTAGGTTTGTACGCGCCGCGACCACGCGAGCGAACGGGCTTGATTTGGTCACCATCAAAAAGTGGAGGTAAAGGTCCAACGATATCTTCTAAAGGATCGGATTCGTCTTCCCAAAGAGTGTCAACCGCGTTTTTGGCCCCGGTGATCCTCGACGTGACTGCCACGGGGCCAGTGACTTCTGCGGCCGGCGGCAATGTGACTTGCGTGGAGTATGTTCACAGCTCTGGCTCGCTCTGAGCGGTGCTCCGACCGGCCATGTCTGGAAGAGGGCGAACGTCTACCAGTCGGCGACTGTGATCGGTGCCGGTGCCTGTCACGGCGATGGCTCTCCTTTAAAGTGTGATCGCTCCGCGGAGACCGACTGCGCGACCGCGAGTGATGTCTTCTACTGGTGCGATGACGTGACGCCGATGAGTCCCCGTGATCTCGTCTGCGTTCGTCTCCTACGCGATTCGTGCCCCGTTGCTCTCGGCTCTCCCGCGATGATCGGGCCATGCTCGTCTCGGTGGTGATTGTGCCGAGTCGGTCTCGATCATTGGACGATTCTCGTGTCCGATGTCTCCGATGAGAACGAGAATCTTCTGGTTTATCTGGTCTTGGGCGATCGCGGTGTTCATCTCTGCGCTTTCTGTCCGTGGTCGACACGCTCTCACGTGAATCGCGACTCGTTCGTATTGACGACGCGAGTTTCGAGTCGCTTCTTCTCCCGCCGGGCCGCGGAGATGACGCAGGCGATCTTTTGCTTCTTTGTCTTCCTTGCGCTTTAGAGCTGTATTGTGGGTGTCCGTCTCTCTGATGAGGTGGCGCAGAAATCGGGTGTTGGGTTTGGGGCGTTGCTCTTTGGCCTAGGTAGATAGTGAGATGAGTCAACACATTTGCGCAAGTAATATTCAAAATCATTTCAGAGGCAAGAGCTACCTTTGCGGCATATACGCAGCGAGACGGCTTCCTGTTGGTATCTTTTGGAGGTATCGCGCGCTTCGCGTGCAAACACCTCCGCCACGTAATCGTCGTCCATGGTCAATACAGGCAGATCTTACATGCCGACTTCCATCAAGACGTGTAAGACACGGTTATAGCGCAAGGAAGCTAAGTGGTTTTCTAGCCCATTGTAGAGGGGTATGGCAGTCGCGAAATTCAGACTCATGTTGCGGAGCTGTCTCAGGGTGGCGCACGGTCTCGATTGGAAGATCTCGGCAAAATATAAAAGAGGTCCTGCCGGGCACCCGTTCAGCTACGAGACAATGCCAAAAGTATGGAGGTAGGTGTATCCTAAAGTGGTCCTTGTTGTCGGTCTAGAGCGGTAATAGATTTGTTGAAACAGTTACAGATTTTCTTTTTTTCGTCACCCGCAGTTTGTTTCAAAAATTCAAAAAAAGCAGACCTACGTATGGACGTAATCCAGATGCTGTCCTTTGAATGTCCAAAGCATATGACAGAATACTCCGAGTCCGCCGGCAGCTGAACTCGGCGTGAATCAGCGGCTCTGCGCTTCCAGACCGCCTTCGACCCCGCTGTTTATCAGTCGCGCGGTCGCGATAGACTATCTTGGTATCCATCGGTCGGCGGACAAGACAGTCAATGCGCGCCACCAATTCCGCCGCTTTTCACAATTGTTGGAAGGATCTCCGATTTTGAGTGAAAGAGGTAGATGTGAGCAGCAGTTGAGATGGCGAATCCCCGCGTTTTATTGCAGCAGCTTGAACGAGAGCAGGGCGATCTGGAAGAAAGAGCTCGCGATTATTCGCATTAGCGAGCCAATCTCTGATGTCGGCAACACGGATTTCTCACCTTCAAAGCGCGGTTCTGACGTGTCAATTACAAATCTCAATGATCCACACCAGCGTCACTCGAGTCTGACCTGACGCACTACAAGGTAAGGAACCTCCGCGGAGAACTTGGATCGGCTCTGTTTCAACATTTCACTGACCGAGATCCCATCGCATCGTTCTGCAGGAACTCTTTTCCAAACTACGATTTTCCTATCTTGAACAGGTTACCAGGAAAAGTTCCTCCGCGCGCCATTGTGGGGGGATCCGCCGCTCGTAGTCGGACACAATGAGAATGTGGAATTGGAGAACCAGCTGGCCGAGGTCAAAGCCGAACTCAAGTCGCGAAAGGAAGAAGCCCGTCTGATGATCGAGGAAATGGAGACCATGAGCCGTGAATTGGCACGCCGTGGAGTGACCGACTGGCACTTGTGAGATCAGGGCTTGATCCCACAGCTCACGTCAATTGCATCTTTCTCAGGCTTCCAAACGTTGAAATCCAGATGGCGCAGCTGTCGTCCCTCCCCGAAGCAATTGAAAACCTAGAGTCGACAATTGCAGGATTGCGCGCAAAGCAGGTCGCCGGTATGACTACGGCGGATCCACGCTCCTCGCAGAACCTACCACTACCGGCTACATTGGCACTTCTCTCGGGCGAGAGGCAGAGCTCGCCGCATTAAATCGCCAGATTCTCGCCGTCCAGAATACACTTCCCCTCGGAAGACCCGCGAGGCGGGAAGCTATTGAGCGGGAGTGCACCGTTCTTGAGCGGCGAAAGACCGACGCCCGTCAACCAAGCTCGGGAGGCGCAAAGAAAGAAGCGAGCAGGGAGAGTGATGGTTTAGAAGAGATGGGACGGTGGTACAAGGGAGCGGAACAAATAATGAAACAGGTCGTGAGGCCTAGACTCGGCTGGACTGACTCTGCCTATGGGTCCGAAAAATTTCCCCCGCGCTATTATGTTGAGGGATTATCACCACAGATTCATGATTTAAGATTCAAGCATAACGTGTTTACCAAGCCTGATGGGACTACGTTTAGATTTACATGTGGAAATTATGTTCCTGATGTAGTCCGCTGACATGTGCGACCAGAGACTCTGAACAGTTGAACTTGGATTCCAATTGAAGCCATAGAGGCTGTTGGATTGTTTCTTTTGATTTGCGTGATCATACAACATGAAACGCTTTATGCTGCAGTCACCAGGAACCTCCCAGAACAATTGAGCTGCCAAAAGCGAAACCCGACCGTACTCCCATTTTTCTTTTGTAGGGGCGAGTGATTTACTCCTCATCCCACTCCTCCTCGGCGTCACCGTCACCACCGGCAGCGGCGGCGGCCTTCTTGCGGCGAACACGGCCGGGGCGACCGCCACCGAAGGGCGAGGTGAGGAGAAGTCGATGTGCTTCTGGGAGTCGAGGCGGACCATGAACGAGGGACGTTGACGATCTGCTTGCCGACGCGGATGTGGCGCTGCTTGATCAGGACACGGGCGTGGTGGATAGACTTGGCGAGGCCGAGCATGAACGCGGAAGTCTGGGAGACGGCGCTCCAAGAAGTCCTCAACCTTCAGGGCAAAGGACGTAATCGAGCTTCATGCGGGACTCGTCGAGGACACCGATGCGCACAAGACGGCGAATCAGGGCGTTACCCTCGAACAGGCGCTTGGGGTCCTTCATCGAGAGTAAGGAGCTCACTGGACGTAGCGGATACAATTAGCCCTGCAAATTTTTTTCACATCGAAGTTTTTTGCCTGGTCGAGTGCGACCAGCGCAAGTCCCCACGGATGTAAGGGATCTTTTCACAAAGACATACCGAGCAGCACGACGAATCTTGGAGAGGGTGAGCTGGACACGCCACACCTCACGCTTGTTTGCGCAGACCGTACTCGCCGACAATCTTCAATTCCGAGTCACTATGAACAGTGAATTAATATCGAATACGACATGAGTAGAAGCACGCTTCTACTCAGTGGCCAGAGAGTACTAACAGACGAGCGGACTCGAAAGGACGACAGGGGACCTTGTAGGTCTTGGAGTAGACACGGCTGTACAGCAAAAATCAGTCAGAATGATGCGATTGCGCATACGGAGGCCGTCGATACTCACGGAGCGGGAGCCATGGCTGCTGGGTGTCCTGGTTTGGCGGGATTGTCGAAGATCACTTGAAGAAAACCCACTACATTCTAAGTTGCGATTGAAGGTTGTTCGCTTGAACGGGCACTAGTCCCGAACGGGCCCGTGGGTCAGGGCTGAACCTATCACGTAAGCGCCCGACACCACAATCCATTGCCGCTTCAACTTACACGGATTCGAGGAAGGTAGCTCGTTGTCGACACTTTTCAACACGCCCAAAAACCACAACACCGCCGTCATACCTCACTCGTACCGGTCTGCGCGCCGGCACTCAGGTACGTCTGAAATGCCTCGCTTGACGATCTCTTCGTCGCATGATTTTCCGCCCGACACCGCCGCGGTCATGAATTGGACGAACTTGGGGATATTCGAAAAGACCGGCATACTGATGAGATGGAAAATCTAGTATGCCTTCAGCCGCAACTTCAAGGAACATGGCATGATCCGCCTGTCCACTTACATGAAGACCTACCGGTACGCTTCATCCTGCCGAAAAACGCAAAAATTTGATCATGAGTTGCGAGTGCATTGGAACTAACAGAAATTTTTTTGCAGTGTCAGGTGATATCGTCGACCTGAAGGTTAACGGTGCCGTCCAGAAGGGTCAGTACAATCCGAGAATTCCTTTCCCGCGCATTTCCACGACTCAGCATCCCTCATTTCGCTCCGCCGTTTCGCTCTCCGCATCTGGCACTGAATCAGCGACATTTTTTCCCTCTCCCTCGCTTCACATACTGACTGAAGTGTTCCTCCCACAGTATGCCCCACAAGGTCTACCACGGTAAGACCGGTGTCGTCTACAACGTGACCAAGTCCTCCGTCGGCGTCCTCCTGTACAAGCGTGTCAACAACCGCTACCTCGAGAAGCGCATCAACGTCCGCATTGAGCACGTCCAGCACTCCCGCTCCCGTGAGGAGTTCATCAACCGTGTCAAGGAGAACGCCCTCAAGAAGCGCGAGGCCAAGGAGAAGGGTGTGCACGTTCACCTGAAGCGCCAGGCTGTTGGTCCCCGTGAGGGCCACTTCGTCTCCGCTGCCGGCAACGCGCCCCGAGACCGTTGTCCCCATCCCCTACGACACCCACATTTAAACGGATTCTCCGTTTCTGGGGCTTTACTGGGTTATGGTGCGCGAGGCTGTTTGGTGTTGTTCGTTTTTACAAAACTGGGTTTTACTCCGGCTTCTTTCTCATCTAGCCTCGCGTTGGAGGTGGGAAGGTAGACCGTTCTGGCTGCATGAGACAACGCGTGAAAGGGTTTCCGATTGCCCTGGCACCATCTCGAGCCTCTGCACCAGATTCCCTGAATGAAACAAAATCAAAAATTTCATCACGTTCACGATCATCGTACTTTTGCTGGTTCTGACGGGTAGCTTTGTCAAGATATATGAAACGCCTTCAGATCTGGCTTTTCCGATGGGTCGACTACGGAGGGCATTGCGACTCTTGATAAAGCTCGGATCTCCTGCGCCCTCTAAGTGGTGTCTCCACTGCTTTTCAGTTGTAGTCCTCCGATATACCCACCTCTATGCAGATTGGGGCAAGGCTTTTGTCCATATTGAAAGGAAATTGATATCCATTGATATCTGTTTCCAGCGGAGACCCGGAAGGATTTTTTTCATTGCCTGATAGAATTCAAAAAATACCTTTGGAACCTCTGCCGCTCGACTATTACCTTGTATTGCTTCCGTAGGTGACCTCTGGAGACATGTGACGATGGCTCTCCACTCACGAAACTGTAAGGGCTACTAACCACCTATCTCAATCCTTCCTTGCACCCCATTGAGAAAAGCAATGAGCTGTCGCAAGTCAAAAGAAACCCCCTCGATTTACCGAGGAATCCTCCAAATTGAAATGACGTATGCACTGATATTTCAAGGTTAGTTTTGAAATCGTAGTCACTCGTCACCACGCGTGCAATATGCCAACATTTTCCTCAAGCAGGCTTTGATTCATGGAGCCGGCCAGAATGTGAGCGCATCCAAGTTATATTTCGTCCAGTTTTGGATGGATGACCTGCTCAGCACTGGTGGATAGGTACAGGTTAATCGCACTCTCTTGGCCTTTGATTTGCTGAGCAACCACTAAAGCTATATACTTATCAGGTTTCAGGTAGCACAATATGGCCCTCTAGCTTGGATTCTTTCTTCCTCAAGTGGCTTTGTCATTTGTTTCTCACGAGACTATCAAGAGAAATACTCGAAGATGGATATACCCGGAGACTGGAAGAGGGCACGTCAACCTTTTTACTTTTGTGACGGTGAGAGCCAATATATTTCTGGATACTGGAAATTTAGGGGCGAACAAAAAAGAAAAGAAAAGAAAAGAAAACGCTCGGAGTGTCAAGATCACCAAATCCCCCGTTTTCCACTTTCCACCCACCATGGATCAAATGGATCAAGCCTGGACCATTCTTCCCTTGGCCTACGCGGCAATCAGAGACCCAATGCCACTCCGACCGCACCAGGATTGGCACCAATGACTTCGTTGATTTTCTCCCCTTTTTGAAAAAAGTAAAGGTGGGCATGGCGCGAGCCCCAATCTCCTGTGCGACGTCGGGAACAGCTTCGACGTCCACCTTGTAGAATTGCACGTTGGGGTACTCTGGCTGAATTCCTCCTCGATCTTGGGGGCGATCATGCGGCAGGGTCCACACCATGGGCCCAGGCATCGAGTACGATCAAGCCGTCGGAATTGAGGGGATCTTGTCGAGGAATTCCTGCTTGCTGGGTGGAGGGCATGTGAGTTGGCGCGTTGAAGAGGAGTGGAAAGTATTCGTGCTGGCAAGAGTGGACTGGGAGAGGGACGTGGACTGTGTAGGTGAAAGGACTGGGAGTTGATGTATTTAATTTACACACCTGCTGATAGCTTCGATAGACATGTTGGACGGAGTGAAAAAGGTGTGCTGTGGAGGAATGGACCTGGGAGAGATGTGCCCCGAACTGTGATTATGGATTTATTTTGAAGAGAGAGAGGTGTGTGATATACGAGAAACAGGCGGGAGGTTGTGTTGAGAGAGAGATCAAAGGAGGTTGCAATGCCCGTCCTCCGAGTCTTTATATTGGGAGTTCAGGTGCGGGGCGTGTGATCCATACCACGACCCTGAGTGGGTAGTACTCGAGTCCTCTCTCGACACCCATTGAACTTGTACTTGTACTTTGATTTAGTAGGAAGAGTAGTCAGGGTTTGACGAGACTGACCGACACGACCACGTATCTGAGTGTATACATCCTGATTCGAACAAGCACGGCAGTATATACATCTAACTCTTCTTCCACTCCAAACATCGTTCTCGGGTGGTGTCACTGCACCGACCGAGGCACAAATAACAGAGGAATATGCGACACAAAATTAGCATTTCATGATCTTCCTGCCTTGTGCATCGTGCATGTCGTGCCGTACAAGTATGGACTTGTATACCTATCCAGGTCTTTCAGCCATTCTCGAGGCTTTTCCATCCAGATGTTCCAAGCCACACCGTTGTTCCGCATGGGCCCCGGGCCTTTTATCTCATCAATAGGTAAATCGCTTCTAGAATGTGCTCATAGATCAACCTTAGTCGCCGATTTCCAAATGGTAAGTCTCGTAGTCGTAGGTGTTTAGATCAGATCAGGTGCTTTTCAGAGACTTTTTTCTGAGTCATTTGTTTTTCGTTTCTCTTTTTTTTTTTTTTTTTTTTTTGCTACCTGGAACTATGACTATGGTTTTTCTTCCTCTGTCAGCCTAGATCAGCACATTCTTGAGAGGCCAAACAATCTAATATACATTCCAAGTCAATCATATCGTTGAAGCGGATATTGATGTACTACGTTATCTCCGCAGTGGACGTAACGTCGCGCGGGTCTTGTCACGGTGGTATGACCGGATATGGCCTGATCAATGTGTCACCACCGACCTCTACACGTGCTGTCTCTCGTCATACTGCGGTCCGTACAGGCAGCCAAACCGGATCAATCGTCTACCTTATTTAAAGGCACACTTTGAAGCTACTGCATGGCGGGCGCTCCTGTCATGAACCCAGCTTGGCATGATCAAGATATTAATTGTCATTTGCGACACGTTAGATATGCGACCCCTCCCTAGAACCTAACACCTCCCAAAAATACCTTAACCACAGGCAATGTTGGTACTGTAGTAGCTCGCCCATTTATGTCGTCACAAAGGAATAGGGACATTGATGGCCTCCATTTTCGGGCAACAGACCCTATCGCACAAATGACGAGTCCAAGGCAAAGGATCTTCCTGATTACGTCTATGAGCAGCCAAAGGTGAGAAGAGAAATAGGTATAGATAGAAACAAGATAAAAAAACAGAACCGGGTCCGTCCAATCCGATACCAACTCAATGTAATTCCCTTATAAAGTCAATGTGATCTCTGCGCCAGCTATATCCCCTGCTCTTGTTCCAGGGAAAACTTGAGCCTTGTAGGTAGCTGGGCAGCGCGAGGGCAGAAGAGACGACTTGAACCTCGGAAAAAAAAAAAAAAAAAAAGCAAAGACGAGGGTCTCTACGTCGCCGGTCTTGAGAATCGAGAACCCCGTCAAAAAGTAATCGTAGACGGCGTGCGAGCGAGTCGAGGAAAAGAAATCAGGGGTTTACTCTGACGGCTGCGTTTTGCGCCGTGAGGGTTCCAGTTACCATCTCCCCAGGATTGCCTCCGAAGAAATTCTGATTGAATCCCGGTTGGGACCTGGAAACCTGCCCTCAACCGTGTCAGTGGCGTTTCACCTGATATTGACGATGGCGAGCCATCAGAATCCACTGGAATGGTGGTAGGTCACTCACCCTGCATGCCCATGTTGTTCCCCATATTGGCACCCATATTGCCCATCATGGGATTCATGCCACCCGCCATGGGATTCATACCCATACCACCCATAGGATTCATCCCCGGCATCATCATGCCGGGTCCTGCCATACTCCCACCTCGACCTCCACGCATACCACCGGGACCGCCACGCATGTTATTCATCATGCCACCACGGTTGTTGAATCCATAGTTCTGCATGCCACCCATAGGGTTGCCTTGAAACCACCCATCATGCCGCCCGCTGCCGGTGCAGCACCACCCTGGAATCCACCCATGTTATTGAAGTTATTGCGGTTATGATAGCCGCCCATGTTGCCCATCCCCGGTTATTGTATCCACCTGGCCGCGGAAGCCACCAGGGTGCATATTGTTGTTGCTGGCCGGCAGGGCCAGCAAAATTCTGATTGCCCTCGGAGTTGAACCCACCACCTCGTGAGGCATCTTTGCGCATAGGAGCATCCTTGGGAGGGTTTTGAAGGGGTTGAATTGAGCACTGCAGTACTGAACATTGTGCTTGCGGTCGGTGGCATTGTCCAGGTAATTCTTGGTGGCCCGGGCAGCCTGTACCGTGGTGAATTCAACATAGACTTGACTGTGATACGATGACGAGAAAAGCCCTCGTTAGCCATCGGAGTCACGCTGGTCCACGAAAGGGGAACTCAAAACTCACCCTTTACTCTTGCCATTGACCTTGTGCTCACTGAAAGTCAGATCTTTGAGATCGTGCTCTGCATGGATGCTTTGTTGACCCAGCCACGGATATCATCATCGGTTGTCCACCAGAATAGGTCCGAGATCATCAGGGCAGAGGTGGCATCGGGATCAGAGGGTCCATCCTCATAATCCTTGCGTTTGACACCGTGAGGCGCACTGGAACCCTCTGGCGTGGGGCGCTGGTCGTGAGACATGGAATGGTCCCCGTTGGTAGGCGGTGCGGTCTGTGAGGGATGCGTGGCACGAAATTCGTGTGAAGAAGGAGCGGGGTGGGAAGGCGGATTCTGGGGTTTGTTGTTGAAGATGATTGTTGGGCATTGTTCGCGGTGGGCTTTGCTCTGTGCTTCTGGTTCCCAATATCAATGTCAAGGTCATCCCCGGCATGTTTTGAGTCACCAGGATCGTTGCCGTTGAAGCCTCCGCCGTCCCCATAGATGTCAATGTCAAAATTATCATCCTCGGTCGCCATTGTGGAGGGTCTTGGTCTTGTCAGGCGACCACGATCTTCAGCCAAAAAAGGGTCTGAGTGACTTGATTGTTCTTAAGAGTTAGAAATGGGATAGTACACGAGGCCCGTCGTGACGTTGGCAGCGATTGACTGGGTAGGATTCAAGAGAGCACAGGTCTGTGTATACAAGTGATGGATTAGCGCAAAGGAAGATACCTTTCTTTCGACCCACGGGTGCGGCACTCATGAACAGAGAGTTTTATGAACGATCTCTAGCCCGCCAGTAAACGATCTTGTGAAAGAATTGTTGGAAAAAGAGAGGAAAAATGCGCTGATGGGTCATAGATCACACGAACGAGAACATCGTGATACGTACAATTCAGGGTCAACAATCGTCCCTAACGACTATAAAAGAACAAAAGAGCCGGCTGCGGAGGCACGCACAGGCCGAGTCCACTTGATAAGATCAGAACGTTCCGGTACAGGGAAGAAGAAAGAGCGCGTCTGCCACAGACAGGCAGCGGCAAACGGTAGCGGGCAGAGCACACAAGCTGGTGATTTGTTGTCCACACTGATGAAGAGACTTCCAATATCTTTTCACACACACAATTCCTTCTGACAGAACCCGATGCTGACGGGCGAGGTGCAGTTTGAAGGGAGTCGGGATGATGGATGGGAGAAGGATGCGGCGAGGCGCGACTAGAGCTGCTAAGCTCCGCTCGGGATCAAAGTCTCTCCGGGTCCCGGGTCACTCGCATCCCCAGAAAGGCCACGCCAACCTTCCGCTCTGAGCTGCTCTCCTCGATCCCGAAATTCCCAGAATTCTCCCCTCTTTCCTCTTCTCAACTCTCTTCGCTCCATCTCTCTCACACCACATTTTCACAATGTCTGAGACTTTCCAAGAACTCGCTGATATCCCCAAGGACTTTGTCCGGGGGGAACTCTCTTCATCCGCCGTTGCACTTTTTCAAGCGTAATGTCGATCACCCTCGTGGCCCATGTTCCAGATTCTAACTTCTGCTACAGCCGACAAGCGCGAGTTCATCAAGATCAGCCAGGCCGTTGGTATGGGGCTTCTTGGTCATGGTAAGTGCTTTCTCCATTGCACTGACGCTTCGTCACCAATCACCACCACGAAACAGTCTCAACACAGCTAACGTCGAATTTCAGGTGCCATTGGATACTTTGTCAAGTTGAGTAAGTGTCCGACATTGACATACAATGCGCTGTTTGATCGTCTAAAATATTATCATGGTGCTAATCCGACCAACCAACAGTCCACATCCCCGTCAACCCAGGTTCTGGTCGGTGGCGCATAAATCACGACCTCTCTTATCCATTCGGGCCACCCTCAAATGATGCAACGTGAGAGATCGTCTGACAAGACGATCATCACTACAAATGAGCGACGATGAAGAAACTACTCGGCGAATTCAATGCATTGACACGGCAACTCGGCTCCTGTGCTCGCTCGGCGGGAATGGAGCACACATCCTGTCCCTCTTGAGGGAAATCAACCGAGCCACCGCGTCGAGATCCATGTCCACGTGTGCGGAGTTTACAGTTTCCAGTCATTGGCGCATTTTTATACCTTCTTTTCCCTTCAAACCTGGCACGCGACCATCAATCCTCTTGTCGCGCTACCCTGGAGATACCACATACCATTTTGTTTATGTACGAATAGGGTGAAGTGCTATCAACACTTGCCCACCAATTATATGTTTGTTTTTCGTTTCCTTGAAAAATCCGCTCCGGAGAGATGCAACATCGCACCAGCTGGGAATTGTTCTTGTTTGTAAATAAGAGGGGAGGAGTAATTCGGATGGAAACACCATCAGTTGCTGGTCTCCAGACCATGCCCTAAACCACCTTTTCAAAACCTGAAGCTTCAAGCCCTTCAGGAAGGAGCAAGACACCTTGTGTTATCACCATTCACTGGTTTCCTCGTCGGAATCGTCGGTGTACATCCGAGCTACAGGCCGACTGCGAAGAGGTCGCCGTGTACGTTGTTGCGCGCCTTCAGACGAAGCATTGGCCCGGTAGTTGTTGTACCGAGGAGCGCTCTCAATTTGTGATCGAAATTCCGACCGATCGGCGGATCACCCTCGTCAATATCGGCTCCGTCATTCCAGGAGTGAACGGTGCAAGTTCCTGTAGACAGACCCCATCCATTCCATGAAGTCGCTGGAAAGCGGACGGAGATGTTAGTGTACTCCTTTCACCTTGGGAGTCATGCAAAGAGTGACTAGTGCGACTGACCTGCTATCATCGGCACATTGGGATGCCAACTTGCATCGCGAACACAAGTTCTCCAAGTTGAGTCTCCACCCATGTCCCACACATTGGCGAGGGTCTCTGGCCCACGCGGGCGCGAGTTCATGGTGGCTGACCGGACGTCAATGGTACCAGCCAGGAGTGGCATCCATATTATACACATATACCTGGCCATCCGGAGCTGCCCGTGTAGACATAGCGTGAGTTGGTGCTGCCCGGCGGAGAGAAATGACAGCGGATAAGCGTTTGAGAACCCGGTGACCGTGAAAGGTGACTATCGATTGATCGTCCGGATGCGCTTCCCGATGAGACTCCGGAAACTCTTCGAAGCGATAGTCGAATTCGGTCGAGTATGCATATGTGTTAATCTCGTCGGCCTTGGAGGCCGACATCATCTTTCGCAGGTCCCAAAGCTTCATGGTTTGATCTTTGCTGTTTGAGAGCACGTAGCGACCATCGCCCTTGCTGTCGATGCGCTGTGAGTCCCTCGGTATGACCCATGAAGACACCGGCTTCACGCCCGTCGGCCATCGATCGGCGATCCCACACACGCAGTGTCGTATCGTCGGATCCAGAGTAAAGAATGTGCGGAGATGAGGGTGTCTCCAAAACACACTGCATTGACATGGTGTTGGTGTCGATCTTGCAGACTCAGCACGGGTGTCCGTGTCTCCAAATCGAAGACGATCACGGAATCATCCGAGGTGCCTCGCGACGATCTCGCGGCCGTCTCCTGAAAATCGGGTGACCAGATCTATCACGCGTGACAAGTTAGCTTTGTTTCGGTTTCTCAACCAGTCAAGCTTTGGCCAAGCAGCCATTTACATACACCGAAGCGTGATCGCGAGCTTTCCGTAACATGCTGGCGGGTATGGCCCGGCGCAATTGAGAAGTCCAGAATATTCGGATACGTGTCATCCTCTGGGTCTGTGGGTGCTAAATAGGCGGCACTTCGGATCGAGCTGTACACCAGGAACCGATTGTCCGGGACTGAGTGAGGCGTCTGTAATCGTCCATTGACCAAATGGATATTCAACCGTCTTGTAGTATTTCCATTCGTACGGATTCGAGGTATCGTACATCCGGACTTTGAAGTCCTGCTCACAGCAGAAGAAAAAAGTTTCCGTCATCTGAAACTGTCCAGAGTAGCTCCGTGAGTCATAATGGATGATCTTATCTGCCTGAGATCCAGGCAACATATTCTGCATGTAGTTTTTCACTCTCAGCTTTTGTACTTGAAGCGGGATCAGGGCAGAAGTCATTCACCTGAAAGATTGACTGGTCCGTTCTCATGCGTAATCCATGCGAGCCAATACCCAGCTCCCGCCACATGAGATTCGATGCAAAGGCCTGCTTGCGCTTTTTGATCCGATCCACGTAATAGGGATTCGTACCAAAATAGCCAGAATTCATCAATTGCGTGCCCTTGTCACTGGGTACCTTTGGCCATTCAAACTTCGGCCTGTCTCGTCTTCCGCCCCTCCTCATCATATGGTTATTGAAAAAACCAATATCTTCATCCTCGTCATCTTCGCCGATATTGTCTTGTTGCGGGCCTAGCGACCAGCCCTGGGCACGAAAAATCACCCAGACCCGACGTGGCGAGTAATTGGAGAATGCCTCGATCTCGAAACTGTTTGAACGCTGTGAGCGAATTTGTTTCTGATAACATGTTCGATCATGGAAAGGAATGGGCAGGGCAGTCAGCTCCACGTACCGACTGTGGGGTTGGTCTGTCCATCTTCTCCGACTACAATTCCATCATTGGTGCCTGCGTTCTCGTCCGCTTCGATATCCTCCGTATTAAACTCGACCCGGATGCCACCAACATTTATATGTATTGTATTTCCCTGAACATTGCTGAACCGTACGTTATCAATATCGATCTCATTGGATTCCGAGGCCGTTAAGTTGGCCTCTTCATCCGTCTCATCTTCCCAGTCATCGTCGCCGGACCGTGATTGACTAGGCTGGTACTCGGGCTCTGGGTATCATTGGCCTCGTCGGGCCATTCCTGGGCCGGATGCCAGATTGAAGTCTCTTCAACTGGATCGGTCTGACCTTGCGATGACTGTCCGGATGAAGCCATGGGTC
>JAJIZJ010000594.1:0-13407 GCA_022606455.1 Callitettix versicolor | reverse complement strand
TATGGCTTGCAGAGATACATCAAAAGGTCGTCGGACGAGAAGGCTGTACTGTGAAAAGCAAGAAAATTATTTTTCTCAGAAATAAGACACTGGCAAAAAAGTTTTCGTACTAAAGAATATCAATACAAAATTATCAACAAATTTCTCTGGACTTTCTTTAAAAAACGGCAAATAAGAAATTATTTCTTGGAAAAGCAGGAAAATTAATTTTCTCGATTATTAAATTTATCAAAACAAATTTTCGTAAAAAAAATCTCTAATGCTAAGTTATCAAGAAAATCTACGAGTTGTTTTTAAAAAAAGCGACGAATAAAACAGTATTTCTCAGAGAAACTGGAAAACGAATTTTCTCGAAAATAAAAACTTGATTAATTGTTTATTTTATATCGAAAAACAAGTGTCAAAGTTTCAAAAAATTTCTTATAGACGCTTTTGAAATTCCATAGAGAGTAAAATTCCTTAAGAAAGATCAGTACCTTGGCAGTGGCAGGAGAGTATCAATCTCCCCAGATAGCAATCTTGTTTCTGTTAATAACATTTACAATGTATGATTTATGTAGTGGCTTTATTGCATCCTGTCTAGGTGAGGATGAAGATGTGGGTTGGGCTTGGATTTTTATTGAGAATTTGAATTTTTGATGAAAGTGACTATGTGAGTGTCACATTAGTCGCTTTTATGGAGGTTCATAGACTAGACACAGAGGCCTTTTCTGTATCTTAGTGGGGAGGCAGGATCTGTCACAATGGCGGACAGATGCGCGTGCGTGGAGCTTTCTGCTCGCGAAACCAGTTTTCAGTGAGTGTGAGGATATATTCCTCGAGTGTGGGGACTTTAAGGCCATGGCACATGATCTCGTTTCTGACGAACCACGGGGATTCAGTCAGTAAACGTAGGGAGCGGTTTGGAAGGATTCCAGCCGTTTCCTTCGAGAGTTAGAGATGAGGAGTACCAAGCCGGAGCTGCATAAGTAAGAATGGGTCTGATGTACATTTTATACATAGTCAGCCTGATTCTTAGTGGTATTGGGCTTTTGTTCGCAAGAACAGGAAAAGCTTTCTGCGAGCCGCAGCAGCTTTGCCTATAGTTTGCCTGACATGTGGGGCAAGAGTCAGTCGTTTGTCAAGCGTGACGCCTAGGTATCTGACTTTAGGTTTCCATGCTATGGGAGTATCGTTGATTTGAAGCATAGTTTTGGGATTATGTAGTTTCTTTGTAAAGGTGATGGCTTCTGTTTTGTCTGCATTCACTGCAATTCTCCACCTACGAAACCATGGCTCCAATAGGTCCAACTGACGTTGAACGTTTTGGCCCCAAACTCGAGGTTCATTGAAGAATAATAGAACATGGAGTCGTCAGCGAAGAGCCGCAGTGACACAGGTTCTTGGACAGGCATATCGTTGGTGTACAGATTGTACAACAACGGGCCTAGGACTGATCCTTATGGCACGCCAGCCGTAATCGGTCTGGGCGTGAGAGAGTACCATCGACGGACACCTGGAACCATCTATTGTCGAGTACCATCGAATTAAATGGACATAGCATAGAGGAATAGGGCTGTGAGCTAATTTGAACAGGAGGCCTTCGTGCCAAACCTTGTCAAAAGCTTTGCTGATATCCAGAATACAGCTATTGTGTGTAGGCGTTTGTTGAAGCCATCTGATAAGCTGTTGATAACTCGGACTAGTTGGTGGGTAGTTGAGTGCTCTCTGCGGAAGCCAAACTGTTCGTGCCTAACCGTGTCTGCGAGGTGTTCTGTGAGTTGCCTGTTCACCAGCCTTTCAATACTTTCGAGAGACCAGGGAGCAGTGAGATTGGTCGGTAATTTTGTGGAAAGAGAGCCGATTTTGTGGTTTGAGTATAGTTATGACTTTGGCTCCTTTCCAAGATGTGGGGTAGTGGCTTGTTCACCAAGATTCCATTAAGATATTTGTAATGTATCCTACAGTTTGGGCAGGGATGTGCATTAGGGCCAGATTATTTAAATTATCAAAAGATCAGTATTAAAGACGCGCCGTTTCTATACTCTTACTATCTTACTGTAAACGTACGCCTATTGGTCGAATCTGTACAGCCAATCGCGTTGTCATTAACCTTTCGAAAGTGTATATAAACCACCCGTTTAGAATTTGACTCGCACTTTTATATCGAGACCTTGGTCAGTGGTAGGAGATATAACTAGAGAGACACGCAAACAGCTAAATGGCACGTACAAAGCAAACCGCTCGTAAATCAACCGGCGGAAAGGCGCCGAGGAAGCAGCTGGCAACCAAAGCGGCCAGGAAGAGCGCTCCCGCCACCGGAGGAGTGAAGAAGCCTCATCGTTATAGGCCGGGCACAGTCGCTCTGCGTGAGATCCGTCGTTACCAGAAGAGTACCGAGCTTCTGATCCGCAAGTTGCCGTTCCAGAGTCTGGTCCGTGAAATTGCCCAAGATTTCAAGACCGACCTGCGTTTCCAGAGTTCAGCCGTAATGGCTTTGCAAGAGGCTAGCGAAGCTTATTTGGTCGGTCTCTTCGAGGATACCAACTTGTGCGCAATTCACGCCAAGCGAGTCACCATTATGCCGAAGGACATACAGCTGGCACGCCGTATTCGTGGAGAACGAGCTTAATTTATTTACCTGCCTACGCTCCAAAAACAAACGGCTCTTATGAGGGCCAAAACATTAATTATACTTATTCAAAGTGTTTTTACGCGCACAGTACTCTCTATCCACAACAGTTTTTTTTTTTTTTTTTTTTCTTTCCCCTCTTTACAGTTACTTATTTTCATGAACACACACATATATATATATATATATATATATATATATATATATTCTCTCTCTAGACGCGCCAGTATAATTTTGTTAAGAGTCTGTTTTGGAAAAAAAAAAAAAAAAAAAAAATTTTTAAGTAAGTGCTTGTTATTAATTGAACGTAAGAGAGAAAAACATTATTATATGCTGTTATATAGTTTGTTAGGCCTACTATAATTATTTGTTTGTAAGTCGTTTCCTACGAAATTTCAATTAACCGTGAGTCGGTGTGGCGCGAGATTATATTTATTGTATTCAAGATTTTTATTTGAAAACAGATCATCCATCATTCATGAAGGTGAGAAAAATTATTGTTGTTAGTAGTAATATTTAATAATAATAGAATGTTTCCGTTACAAGTTATAAATTACAAACGGAATAGTAGTATTGAATTTTACGAAAACGTAGTAAGTAAGTAATTAATTATAATAACTTTTTTGTGTAACATATAAATACAAACTATTCAGTCAGTGTGTGTAGAAAAATTTTCCAGTCCAGTCCAGTCCAGAAGAATGACGAGGTTTGTCCTCTATGTTTTCGTAGTGCCTGAAATTATTCACTGACTACTTGTTTGATTCGATTTCAAGGACTGTTTTTATTTTTGACTGTTATTATTTTGGATTATATGATAGGGAGTTGAGAGGCGTTAGATTGGTGATGGTTTGGAATTGTTATGGGTATGATGGGAACTTGGTATATGGTGTTATGGCGGAAGGTCGATTAGGGCACGTGGCCGCGTTCTTTTGACTTGTGGTGGTCCTATGTCTTCGGTGAGCTGCTTTATGTGGGGATAAGTTGAATTGCCGGCTTTTTCAAACAAGTTTTTTGATAGGGATATGACAAATTCTTCTACTGTGGTTGTTTTGAAGGATTGTAGGAGTGTGGTGTTGGAAACGAAGAGTGGGGATTTTTTGATAAGACGGAGTGTTTTGGATTGGAAGGATTCTAGTTTGTTTTTATGGGTCTTGGAAAGAAGAGGCCACCAGGCTGGTGCTGCATAGGTGAGGGCGGATCGAAGAAGCGTTTTGTAAAGTGTCAGTTTGGTAGACGGAGGTAGGTTGCTGCGGTAGTTTAGTAGCGGGTATAGTTTGCCGCGTAGTGCAGTAGCTTGGCTTAGTTTTTGTGTGGCATGGCGCGAAAACTTTAGGTTCTTGTCCAACGTTACCCCGAGGTATTTAACCGTACGCCGCCAGGCTATTGGTACATGGTTTAGCAGAAGGGGGGGAAGTTCGGTGTTTAACTTCCTCGTGAAGGAGATTGCCTCGGATTTAGTGGTGTTGATCTCAATCCTCCATTTCCTGAGCCACGGTGTTAGGTGGTGCAGTTGTTTCTGGACGTTTTTTGCTGCCATTTTTAGTTTCATCGAACTGCTATGTACCATGGCGTCGTCGGCAAATAATGATAGCGTTATGTTGGGCAACGTTGGATGGTCGTTCGTGTAGATTAGGTATAGGAAAGGCCCGAGGACCGACCCTTGTGGAACTCCTGCTGTAATAGATCTCTCACTGGAGAGGGCTCCTGCTACGCAGACTTGATAGGAGCGCTGATCCAAGAAGGACTTCAGAAGATGGACAGTTGATGAAGGCAGAGGTGCGTACGACAGTTTGTAGATTAGTCCTTCGTGCCAGACACGGTCGAACGCTTTGCTGACGTCTAGTAAGGCTGCCACTGAATCAAGTTTTTTGTTGTAGGCGTCTACGAGACTAGTGATGACACGGACCAACTGTAGTGTGGTGGAATGTTCCCTTCGGAATCCAAATTGCTCCTGTCGAAGAAAGTCGGAAAGCAGTGGTGAAATGAAAGTGAGCAGTAGGAGCTCAAAGATTTTTGATAGAATGGACAGTAGGGAGATAGGTCTGTAGTTTTCGGGTTTAAGTGGGAATTTGCGGGGCTTTGGAAGGAGAATAATTTTGGCCTTTTTCCAGGCTGTTGGGAAGTGGTTGAGAGAAAGGGCTGCATTGAAGATAGAAGTAAGATAGGATAGGGCACTGGGTGGGAGGTTTTGTAGAGCCAAGGCACCGATGGCGTCTATTCCTGGAGACTTACGAGGATTAAGTCGATTCAGCTGTACTGCCACTTGAGCTTCAGTTATGTGGAAAGGTGTTGGTTCTATTGGCTCATTTAGGAAGTGGTGGAGGTGGTCTTGGACATATTGAGTGTGGACAGGATCGTAGATATGCGTATGAGGGGAAAACTGAATTTCAAGTGCGTCAGCGAAAGTCTCTGCTTTTTCCAACGGCGTATAAACTAGGCCTGCAGTGGATTCGAGGGGATGATTTGTCCGTTTCTCTCCGGTGAGTGCTCTAGCAGCTTTCCACAGTGATCCGTTGTTTACGTCTAGAGAAGAGATGTAGTTGTCCCAAGTGTCTACTTTGAACTCAGTCAGCAACGCCTTAACGAGTGCCGTCTGCTTGTTTAGCTGCCGTTTGTGGGTAGGTGCCCTCGTTGTTTGCCACAGTTTTCGTAAACGTCTCTTCCTGCGCAGCTCTGTTGAAATATGAGGCGGTAGGTCAGAACGTTTGGAAGAAGGTGCAGTGTAGTGGGAGTTGTTGTGAAGGGAAGCGGTGATATTATGTTGGAGCGTTTCGACGTGGAAGTCTAGGATAGAAGTGGAGCTGATAGTGGGTGTAGAGTTTGGGATGACAGATGTGAGATCGTGACAGAAGGAGCGCCAGTCAATTTTGCGATTCTGTGAAGAACGGGGAGGGGTTGAAGTAGAGGAACTGAAAGTGATAAGGATCGGATTGTGGTCTGATGATAGGTCGGAAATGGAAGAAATGGATAGGTTGTACTGTATGCCCTTTAGTAGGGCTATGTCCAACACGTCCGGACGGAACTTTCTGTTGTGGGGATAGTGGGTGGGATCCGTTGGGCCAAGAGCAACAATGTCAGTATTGTTTTCTAAATAATGAAAGAGGTTTGCACCGTTTTTGTTCTGACTACGACTGTTCCACGACCGATGTTTGGCGTTGAGATCGCCAGCCACTAGCGTAGGCAGTTGATGATTAAAGAGGTTGTTTAGGTCTGAAGGTGTAATTCTGTTCTTGGGGGGGTTGTATGCAGACACGATGAGTAGTTCTTCTTTTTCAAATTTCATTTTGATGGCAGTAGCTTCTAGAGTAGTCTGTGGTAGCGTGTAGGGCATGTGAGTCAGTCGTCTGTGCACAAAGATGCATGTGTTTCCTGACGCTTTTCGAGCTGTAGAATGCAAACGGTTTGTTCTGTACGTCACGTATCCTGGTATATTGAAGGGACACTGGTTGTTAAAATGGGTTTCCGATATTAGAAGTAGATCGGCGTCATGGTCGCTTGCGAACGTGGCGAGTTCGTGCTTACGATCTTTCAGACCGTTTGCATTCCAAGCTATGATTTTCAAATCAGCCTTCATGCGGATGGTGATGTGCTGAGGAGGCTTGGCAGGGATGAAATTATTGCAGTTATCAGTGATTTTGTATCTTTAGCAGCCAGTAGCTTCGGAATTAGTACTTCCACCCAAGACATAATTTTGTGGTGACTTATGTCGTCGGGCATCTCTGGTTGTTGTGGTGGGTTGGTTTTCCTTTCGCGAGCAGGTAGTCGCTTTCTCGGCTTTGGCTGCGGCGGTGGTGGCGGAGCCTGTGGGTGGATTACGGTTTCTTCTGATTCCGAGTCGCTGGACGTGACGCGTTGCTTGGGTCTTCGTGGCCTTCTTGGACGGCCTGATTCCTTTGAGGATTTTAAAACTTGTGAGTATGATTTTCTGGGTTCTGGTTGCGTGTAATCCTTTTCGGACTCTGATTCTGTAGTCGATGCTACGATTGGCTGTCTGAGTGGTATTTTTTGTGGTTTAACGGCAGATGTTTGTCTCGGACGGTCTTCCTGCAGGACGCGTTGTCGTTGGCTCCGTTGCTTCTGGAGAGTCTCCTTATAGTAAGGACAACCTCTGTAATTGGCTGTGTGGGGGCCCCCACAGTTGCAGCATTTTGGTGGTTCATCATCTCGCTTCTTGCAGAGTTGTTTTTCGTGGCACTTGCCACATCGAACGCACCTTGAGTTCAAGTTGCAGAATAGCGAGCTGTGGCCATACCGCTGGCAGTTAAAACACTGCGGTAGGTCAGGTCGCGGTGTAAAGTTGTTGACTTCCACACGCAGATGGAACATGTAGCGTAAATCATATATGTTCTGGAAACTGCCGGTTTTCTTTAGTTTGACTAGGAATACGTTGACGGGTCTCTTGTCACGAGTTGTGAGTGGAGTGACAGCTGCAGGGGTGAACCCCATAGTTGTTAGTTCTTCTTTGATGGCTTCCGTTGGTGTATCATATGGTACACCGCGTAGTACTACCTTCAATTCCTTCTCCTCCGGGAGGCTGAACGTATGGTATTGTTCCTTGCATTCTTTGAGGACCCGTTGAATAGCTCGGAAGTCGCTTACTGTCGCGGTGTAAACACGAAACAGTTTCCCGTTGCATTTAACATCAAGGTCACCTTGAATGACTGCTTTAAGTTTTTTGGCTAGTGCAATCCAATTTTTTGGGGCGCTGATGACTATCGGCGGAATTTTGGGCGGTGGGCGCGATTCGCGCTCGGAGTTGTCGCTTGATTCATCCCTGGCCGATTTGGCGTTCGGAACTTCTTCGTTGCCTGAAGGTCTCCTCTTACGTGAATTTCTGATTCGTGGTGAATCCCTCTGCGTCGGTGAGGTTGGTTGTGGCAGTGTCACAGGGGGTAGGACTTCTTGGACTGTCCATTTCCGTGTAAACTGGCGTTAGTGAGTTGACTTTTCCATTTCGTTGCGTAGGCATGACGCACTTGCAAAAATTACGCTAATTTTGCACGCATAACAATCACGATAACAAATCACGATGTTAATTCAAGTAAAGTAGCACTATCCCACGTATACAGTGGATTTATTACTTAAACACTAACTAGATAATTATAAATGAGCATACACAGTGTCCTATCACAGTTCACACATTAAAAGAAAAAATAATTGTACACTTTCATTGAACGAAGTATAGAACTTGGGGTCAACCTACAGCGAACAGTGTATAGAGTCTACCTGGAATTCCTAGAAAGAGAAGGGTGGCCCTAACTGTACGGAACAAAAATAACGGCACTTTAGCAGCGCGTCTGTCGAAAATTTTCTAATGTCACTAACCTGGTTTTTCTGTATGGTTATTATTATTAATATTTTAGTATTTAGTCTAAAAATTGGTAGTACAGTAAAGTTGTTCTTTCACGAATATATTAATTAATTAATTTAGAAACTGCTACGGTGCACTGCCCTAAAACTAGAGAAGTATACACTAATCCTACTTTAGCTGTCCTATATAATACGTACTATTATACACGGCAGATTGTGAATTGCTAATGTTAGTAGTTAGTATAAAAATTGGTAGTACAGGGAAGTTGTTCTTTCGCGAATATTAATTAAATATTTAGAAACTACTACTGTACGCACTGCCCTAACACTAGTGAAGTATACACTAATCCTAATTTAGCTGTCCTGTGTATAATACTTATTACACACGGCAGTTTGTTGCTTACTAATGTTGTTTACACTAACTGAGTAAAATGATATATTATTTATAATAAATAATATATTTGTCACCAAGTATTTACTGTGAATTTTAAACGGCAAACTGATTAATTTTTCACGGCACTTCGATGCTAATAACTAACTGAATTACTCACTATTTAATTAGAATAATGATATTATTTATAATAAATAATATATTAGTCATAAAAGTAAACACTGTACACGTTAACACTACAAAGAACTGAATAACACAACTCACAAGGGAGCAGCACAGAACGCGTGCGCACTGAACGAACGCTCGTGAGCGACCACAAAAATTTTCCAGTCCAGTCCAGTCCAGAAGAAAGACGAGGTTTGTCCTCTATGTTTTCGTAGTGCCTGAAATTATTCACTGACTACTTGTTTGATTCGATTTCAAGGACTGTTTTTATTTTTGACTGTTATTATTTTGGATTATATGATAGGGAGTTGAGAGGCGTTAGATTGGTGATGGTTTGGAATTGTTATGGGTATGATGGGAACTTGGTATATGGTGTTATGGCGGAAGGTCGATTAGGGCACGTGGCCGCGTTCTTTTGACTTGTGGTGGTCCTATGTCTTCGGTGAGCTGCTTTATGTGGGGATAAGTTGAATTGCCGGCTTTTTCAAACAAGTTTTTTGATAGGGATATGACAAATTCTTCTACTGTGGTTGTTTTGAAGGATTGTAGGAGTGTGGTGTTGGAAACGAAGAGTGGGGATTTTTTGATAAGACGGAGTGTTTTGGATTGGAAGGATTCTAGTTTGTTTTTATGGGTCTTGGAAAGAAGAGGCCACCAGGCTGGTGCTGCATAGGTGAGGGCGGATCGAAGAAGCGTTTTGTAAAGTGTCAGTTTGGTAGACGGAGGTAGGTTGCTGCGGTAGTTTAGTAGCGGGTATAGTTTGCCGCGTAGTGCAGTAGCTTGGCTTAGTTTTTGTGTGGCATGGCGCGAAAACTTTAGGTTCTTGTCCAACGTTACCCCGAGGTATTTAACCGTACGCCGCCAGGCTATTGGTACATGGTTTAGCAGAAGGGGGGGAAGTTCGGTGTTTAACTTCCTCGTGAAGGACGGCAAAGTTTGCAGATGGCATTCAATACGCCGCGCGTCCTATGTCGTCTATACAGTTGTTGAGTTTAGCAATTATTTTTTGACGAATGTAATTTTAAATAAAACACGAAAATTTATCAAAAAGCTATTAAAGCTAATGTTCAACTGAAAAACATCATGCGAAAAAGATCGTATCTTATTTCAATTTAATTATCCACCATCTTTCTTTCCGGTAAGTTCTTTCGTTCGATCGTATTAGTTTTAACCGTACAGGATGTACGTGTGAAATGTGAAAAAGAAGAAAACATTAATACTTAAATAAACGTAAAGGAGAAATTAGAAAATTATATTAAAAAATATAATAATAATATTAATAATACTTATACATATATGTGGTATAAATTTAATGCCTCCATCTGTTAGTAGTGACGAGTAACAATGTTTTCTGTGTAGGTCTGCTAGTTTCTGCACAAACTTCAAGAATGGAGGCGAAAAAAAAAAAAAAAAAACAAACAAACAAACAAACAAACAAAACAATAACAATGACAATCACAATGTTAATAATAACAATACACAAAAAAATAGCAATAACAATAACAATAACATTTACATTAACAATAACTAAAGAATTAACAATAACAATAACGATAGAAATAACAATAACAATTACAATAACGATAGAAATAACAATAACAATAACAATAAGAATTACAATAACGATAGAAATAACAATAACAATAGCAATAACAATAACAATAACGATGGCAATAATAATAACAATAGCAAAAAAAAACAATGAACAATAACAATAAAAAAAAAAAATAATAATAATAATAATAATAACAACAATAGTATAGAACAATTACAGTAACGATAACGATAGCAATGATAATAACAATAACAATAACAATAACAATGACAACGACAAACAATAATAACGACAATGACAATAACAATAGCAATAACAATGAACAATAACACTAACAATATCATTAAAAACAATAAAATAACAATAATAATAACAGAATAACAATGAACAAAAAACAATAACATAGCAATAAATAACAATGACAACAACAAACAATAATAACGACAATAACAATAACAATGAACAATAACAATAAAAATGATAACGAAAAACGCAATGACAATAATAACTATGAAAAACAACAATAAACAATAAAAAAAAAAATAATAATAATAACATAAAAAAAAAAATAAAATAAAAAAAGAAGAAGAAGAAAAATAAAAGAAAACTGTCTATAAATTTTTTTTTTTTTTAATTTTTATTTTTTTTTATTCCATCTAATATATTGAGGATTGAGTGCAAAAATTGACTAAGACGTCTTTCACATATATACAATGTGAATGAGTAAGTAAGCATTTACATGCTGCTTGCTGGAATTATTGTGTAGTAAACAAACAGAATAAAAGAAGTGGATGGCAATTGGGTGTCGTATATATAGAATTTGAAGGGCATTATTAAGTAAGATAGCTTATTTATTTTTGTACGAAAACCAAATGAATACATTAGATCATTTTGTGGTCCTGAAAAGGACCGTTTGTTTGTTTATTTCGCTGCTGCTGCTGCTGCCGATTGTTGCTGCTTGTGCTTGCTTAAAAACCGTTGAGGAAAATTAAGCCTTCTTTTCGGTCTTCTTGGGCAGAAGCACGGCCTGAATATTCGGCAACACTCCGCCCTGCGCGATCGTCACGACCGACAACAGTTTGTTCAACTCCTCGTCGTTACGGATGGCCAACTGGAGGTGACGAGGAATTATTCTGGTCTTCTTGTTTGTCGCGAGCCGCGTTACCGGCCAACTCCAACACTTCGGCCGCTAACACTCCATAACGGCAGCCAAATAGACCGGGGCTCCGGCGCCAACTCTCTCGGCGTAATTACCTTTACGCAACAGCCGGTGTATTCTGCCGACGGGGAACTGGAGTCCGGCCCTTGACGACCTTCGACTTTGACTTTTCCTTCACTTTACCGCCTTTGCCGCGTCCGGACATGCTGGATGCTGCTGATGGTTGTTAAACACACGAAATGCCCGCCACTGATCATGGTTATTGGCAGGAGAATTTCAATTTCTCCTTTGTAAAACCGTTCCTGTAACAAAACATTAACAGTGTATGAATATAACGTGGCTTTATTGTATCTTGTCTAGGTTAGGAATGAGATGTGGGATGGGCTTGATTTTATTGAGTTAAGGAATTTGAAGTGAAAGTGACTATGTGAGATTCACGTAGTCGCTTCATGGTGGTTCGTAGACTAGATACAGAGGCCTTTTTCTGTATCGTAGTGGGAGAGCGGGGATCTGTCACAATGGCGGACAGATGCGCATGTGTGGAGCCTTCTGCCTCGATGCTAGGTTCTGTGACAGTTTGAGGGACATGATCCTCGAGTGTGAGGACTTTTAGGCCGTGGCGTATGGTCTCGTTTCTGACGAACCACGGAGATTCAGTCAGAAAACGTAGGGAACGGTTTTCTTGGGCTGATTCCAGCCGTTTCCTTCGAGAGTTTGAGATGAGGGCGTACACAAGCCGGGGCTGCATAGGTAAGAATGGGTCTGATGTACATTTTGAAACATGGTCAGCTTGATTCGTAGGGGTATAGGGCTTGTGTTCTTAAGAACAGGAAAAAGCTTACAGCGAACCGCAGAAGCTTTGCTCATTGTTTGCCTGACATGTGGGGCGAAAGTCAGTCGTTTGTCAAGCGTGATACCTAAATATCTGACTGTAGGTTTCCATGCTATGGGAGTATCGTTGATTTGAAGTATAGTTTTGGGAGAAAGTTTGTTAGTGAAGGCGATGGCTTCTGTTTTTTCCATGTTCACAGCAATTCTCCACCTACGAAACCAACCTGCCACTGACTTGGCGAGTGGCAGGAGAGAATCAATCTCCCAGATAGCAATCTTGTTTCTGTTAATAACATTTACAATGTATGATTTGTGTAGTGGCTTTTATTGCATCCTGTCTAGGTGAGGGATGAAGATGTGGTTTGGGCTTGGATTTTTATTGAGAATTTTGAATTTTTGATGAAAGTGACTATGTGAGTATCACATTAGTCGCTTTTATGGAGGTTCGTGGACCAGACACAGAGGCCTTTTTTTCTGTATCTTAGTGGGGTGCGGGATCTTTGTCACAATGGCGGACAGATGCGCGTGAGTGGAGCTTTCTGCTCGCGAAACCAGTTTTTCAGTGAGTGTGAGGATATATTCCTCGAGTGTGGGGACTTTAAGGCCGTAGTAATGATGATCTCGTTTCTGACGAACCACGGGATTCAGTCAGTAAACGTAGGGAGTGGTTTTGGAAGGATTCCAGCCGTTTCCTTCGAGAGTTAGAGATGAGGGAGTACCAAGCCGGAGCTGCATAAGTAAGAATGGGTCCGATGTACATTTTATACATAGTCAGCCTGATTCTTAGTGGTATTGGGCTTTTGTTCTCAAGAACAGGAAAAAGCTTTCATGAGCCGCAGCAGCTTTGCCTATAGTTTGCCTGACGTGTAAGAGTCAGTCGTTTGTCAAGCGTGACGCCCAGGTATCTGACTTTGTAGTTTCCATGCTATGTGGGAGTATCGTTGATTTGAAGCATAGTTTTGGGATATTGTAGTTTCTTTGTAAAGGCGATGGCTTCTGTTTTGTCTGCATTCACTGCAATTCTCAACCTCCGAAACCATGGTCCAATAGGTCCAACTGACGTTGAACGTTTTTGGCCCCAAACTCGAGGTTCATTGAAGAATAATAGAACATGGAGTCGTCAGCGAAGAGCCGCAGTGACACAGGTTCTTGGATTAAGCATATCGTTGGTGTACAGATTGTACAACAACGGGCCTAGGACTGATCTCAGGGCACGCCAGCCGTAATTGGTCTGGGCGTAGAAAGAGTACCATCAGACGGACACCTGGAACCATCTATTGTCGAGGTACGATCGAATTAAATGGACATAGCATGGAGGAATAGGGCTGTGAGCTAATTTGTACAGGAGGCCTTCGTGCCAAACCCTGTCAAAAGCTTTGCTGATA
>JAJIZJ010000833.1:0-13088 GCA_022606455.1 Callitettix versicolor | reverse complement strand
AAAAAGTTGCATAACATAATGTGGGTTATTTTCACAAACGGATATCTTTTTATCCCTTTTTATATAATATTTTCAATAAAAAACAGCTATTAATGTACATATTTTTCCTTCCATTAAATGATCATACTTATTTATTTCAAAATCTACTTTTATATCCTGTTTTTTATTCAGGTTGTAAACTGAAAATATACTTTAAATATTTGATTTCTGTTAAACTGATCGTGAATTTGATTATCTAAATTATATTTTATAATACAATTTAGAATTTTCACAAATATTTATTTTTGCCATTTATAATGTGTGTATGACTCTGGCTAAGCCCGGCTTCTACAACATCTTACAACATCCTCGAACCTTCCCAATGTTAAAATCATTATGCTAGAATGAAAGGCAAAATGCTGTAGTACCAAAACCCGACATCACAGCACTCTGAACTCGTTTTCTGTTAACTGCCTATCCTTAGGTTTGTAAATTGCTCAGTGTTAATCTTACGAATAATTTTATTCTATTTTAATTGTTACATCTAGGCTCGTGTTCTTGTTAGAGGTTTAGGTTTTAAACTTTAAAATAACATGTAAATTGTTTCTTTAAACAATTTAATATTCTTAATTAATTTTTTCATTACAAAAGTAGCTACTAACAAAAAATATTGTACTGTTACCGATAACAAATCACTTTCAATTCAAGTTCACTGTTACTGTGGACTGAAATGATGCATCATAGGCCAGACAGTGTTCTGGGTTTGAAATAAAGGGGCGGATGGCAGACAGTGTTAGCAAGCTTGTAAATCTCTGAAACTCATGTTAAATCGCATCAGATATATGACCATTTTTAAGACTGGTAGAAATTTTAAATCAAACACGGGATAATTTTATATTAATTTCAGTTATAAGACATACTTAAATTTTGAAGGTAATTTTTCAAAAAAAAAAAGTGTGTCTTAAAGTCAGTTAAACAACTGCATGTTTACAGTACGGAATGTTTTTATTATTATTATTTTGGAAAACGTAAATCTCTTAAATTTCTTATTCAAATCTAATTATGTATTTATTATAGAAATTTTGTGTATGTATTTCTTTAATATTATAAATTCACTGTACTTAACCTTTTCACATAACAATATGAGAGAGCTTCATGCGCCGACAATTACAGTACTTAGACGGTTCGTGCCCAACTTATAAACTGAATGGTATTATTGTAAATAATGTGTTTATCTTTCAATTCATAAACTCTCTGAATTTGTTGACACTATTTGAAGTGTTTCCTAATTTTACTAGGTGATAGAATCATTTACTTTTTTGATTATCAAAGTTTGCTTAGGGTCAGCTGTCATATCCTATGCTACAAATGAGTCATGTCAAGTTACAGCATTTTGTGTTGTCTAAAAGGTTGCTTTTATTATTTATTACTAATTATTTATTTTGGAAGACTGTTTAGAAATGTTGGATAACAGAATCGACCGTTAGAAACTGATTGTTAAAAGGGTGATGATTATTTAGTTGTGTTAGAGTTATCAAGAATTTTTACTGAAATTAAGAGACATTCTAAAAAAAAAAATATTAAGAAAACCTTATTTGCTGAAGACTCAAAACCTTATTCGCGAGTAACTCAAATAAGTAGGGTTTTTGGGCTTATAGTCTCTATAATTACGCCTTTTTGTTTTGTTTCTGCAAATTGTTTACTTATTTTCAACAACATAAGCAATGATAATTAATTATTAACATTTCTAAAACATGACATAATTTAGCTAATACTTTTCTAAGTTAGACCGTCCAAAATACTAACGGAATATTTAAATTAACGTAAATTCACTTTAACTTTCGTTTGATATGAAATTACAGGCCTACAAGTGAAATTATAATTTTTGTATTGTTTCTTCATTAAAAAAATTTTTTTAAGGCGAAAAGCACATTGAGGCTATATCGCCTTCCTAAATGTAAGTGTGAGTGTAAAGTGTTAAAGTCGTAAGTGTAGTGTTGTAAATGTAAGTGTGTGTTAGACTTGGGTATCACGAGGGATGTCTAAATCCTCTCAATAGGTGCAGCTAGTCTGCACCCCCCTGCGGGTCTGTATATAAAGAAGCTGTTAGAAAAAAAGAATATATACACATTACACAGCTATTATGTATTTTAATAGACTAAACAAATGTTCAAAACTCTTAATGTAAGTAAATACACACGAAAAAATAAATTGAAAAAATGGCTGCTCATAAATGCACCATTCAGTAAATTACTAATCAGTAATTAGACAGCATTATATAGATATATTGGAATACATTATTGGTTGTAGTTTCTAAGGTAATGTAGGTCTTAGAATTTGGTTTGGATTTAGTTTTTTGGTTTTAGTTTTAAGATAAACTGTGTATGATTATATTTTGTATTAAACTATGTCTGTGCACATTATTTATTTATTTATAAATTTATTACCTTCTACCAGTAAATAAATCTTAGTTTTATCATTTAATGTGATATATTTAGTACATAATTTTACGTCTTCTTCTTCTTTATTAGTTTCACCCAACTTTGGGGTACACTAAATCAATCACTTTTTAATGTTCTGTGCCTTCCTCGTAGCCCAGTATTGCTTCATTAGTTTGTGATCTTGCTTTTCTTTCTTCGTCATATATTTGGATCGTTCGCTTGGATTTGACTTTGCCTTGGAACCGTCATAATTTTATGATTATGTGAATTTTTTTTTTTTTAACGTCTGACTATTGTGCATACTTGGGCTAATGCAGACGATGGGATGATTTATAGTGTATGAAAATGCCAAGCCCTGGCTGGGAATCGAACAGGTCCTCGGGTTGAAAGCCCAGCACGCTATCAACTAGGCCTTTGAGGCGGCTTTATATGAATTGTATTCTATGCATATTATTATTCTTATATGCATATTATGTATTTCAAAAATACCTTTTAGCTAAAACGTGCAATGATCGCATTAATTTAGTCACAGCAGTATAAGCGTGAAATGTTCACATCAACCTGGTAATTATAGTGTAATATACATTATATATATATATATATATATATATATATATATATATATATATATATGTATATAGTTTTCTACCTCCCAAGCGATTGTGGTCTAGCGAGTATCATTTACCTGTCATTGTGGTCCACGAGGACTACAAATCTGGACCACATTAGGGGTATCAAAACACTGTCATTTGTGGTCCCATGACGCGTTGCAAGAGTTTTAGCGGTATTTAGCTCCTTATTTCGGCGTTGCCAGTTTGCCTGTGTTATCTTTCATTAGATCACTACTTCTCTGTATAGTAGCCTATGAAGATCGAGCAGTGCTGATCAGACTGTGTTTTGAAGTTACCATGTACAGGAGAGTGAATTAAATTTTCCAGTTGATACCAGGTAAGTTTGAAATTTAACTAGTCTTATGTTTTAATCAAATATAAAATAATTTTGATTCGCTTAAATATTTACTATTAACTATGATATTGTTGTCATGCATGTAGTTACTAATTATTTATTCTTAATGTAATTCACGTTTTAATGGTCATCTGGGTTTTTCACACATTATTGACAGTTTTAAAATATTTTAGGTATATTATGTGGTGTACTTGTAATAACATGGGCATAATTAGAACTAATGTACACACAGCATGTAATCGGTCATTTCCGCTAGAGCCACGTTTATATTTAGAGTAAGCCTAAGTAATCTATACAATATTTTTTTATATTTTTGGATCCTCCAAATCCAAATAGTCTATTTTAATATAAAATTCCTGTTTTTTTACCTCAAAGTCCTTCTTTTTTAAGACTGTTTATAAAAAGCACAAAAATGTAGGCCTATATTTTTCTTTCAAACAAGCACGTTTATTTTATTGGATACTTGGTTGCCAAAATATATTTTTATAAATAAATTATAAAAATAAATTATTTTATAATAACAATTAATGTGATTTAAAATGAATACTATCATGTTTTAGCATTTTAGCCCTTTTTGAAACCACAGGTGTTTGCTTAGTTCCCAAGTATTTGAATAAGTTACAAGTATACGCCACGTAGGCCTAAAGGTAAAATTATTAAACTAGTCTTAATAAAAAGTAAAAAAATTGCTAACTTAACCTACAAATTTCTAACAACTGGTAGAACCGAATGCAGGTAATACAATTGTTAAAACATGGTTCTACAAGTGTTTGAAAATACTTTAAAAAGATCAAACTGGTTCAAAACGATTGCAGGGATGGTAATTAATTAAGCTTGTTTTAATTAATGTTTTATTTAATCGTTTAGAGGTATTTGTAGTATTATAGTAAACCAAACACTCCTTCAGTATTTTACAAGTCAATGGTTTCTACGGTTTCATTCTTAGTAGTAATACAGTGATCAACTTAGTTAACATAAAACTCACTTCCTTCTTTTTCGTAAAACTTATTGCCAAAGTCTTGTAATATTAGAAATGACAGTTGGTTTGAAAAAACGTCAGACGTCGACTTTTGTAGACACATCACGCCGAGTCAAACTAAATAAATACAATGTACGCCAACGTTTTTAATTATACTATGCAGCTTATAAAATAGCTTGTAAAGAATTTGTAGCGTAAATTTCGATACACTTTTTATAGTTTTAAAAATGTCGCTACATAAGTTATTTAAAAGTTATTAACAAATTATTATTTAAACTATTACACAAAAATGTGCAGTTTGAAGCTAATTGAAAATTCAGTTTTACCCAATTGTATGGCCTGCATTCAGTACAAATACATTTATTTATTACATTTATTTTATTTCATTAATTCAAACAAGTTTTTAACTAGCCTAGTTCATTCAAAATTGGTATAGAATCTGAATGTTCTTAACATTCAATAGATTAAATGAAAATATAGCCTAGACAATACCCAAAATGGTAAAAGTAAAATTGATATGGCCTGATATTCATATATCTGTACAAAATCTTTTCTAAGTAGTTTTAAATTTAACATTTCTGTTAAATTTATACTTTTATTTTTAATCAATTCACGGGGAGAAATTACATTCCTGATCTAGTTTTTTACAAAACTTCGAATATACTACTACTGCCTAAAAACGTAACTTTAAACGGATAGCAACGTAGGATTTTACAGATACGAATATGTTCAAAGATTAACTATTAAGAAAAATCAGAGTTTTTTTATAAGTTACGTAGCAATATTTTGTTTGTCTATTAAAAAGTAAGAAAAGTCTGATTTCATTTTAGTCTGCCAGCAATTAACTCTTTAAGACCATTGTTACGAATCACATTGTTTCATTCTTTGTGTATTTTCTTGTTTTAAAAATATAATATTGGTTGTAACGTATCAAATTATTATTTTTAAAAAAACAAGATTCACATATTGCATTTATTGGCCTCGCTTTGATTTCGCGATTTCAGTATGTTTCATGAGTGGTTACACATTAGGCCTACTATGACATAAATATACCTAAGGATAAAAGTTATAATTTTAAGAAAATGATTGGTCATAATAACAATAATGATATTATCCATTTGTTATAATAAGAATCTATTACTAATGAATGATTAGTCAATGTAGGCCGTTATACTGATGTCACTGATGTGTTTCGGTTACACGTGTCGTATGTGTTTGTGTGCATATGAATGCCAGTATGTGATTGATTCAGCACCTTTCCTACTTACTACGATTCTTGCGAAGCCACACGACGCGACAGTTGCTGGCTTCAGCATTTCTTAAAGTGTAATGGCTTTAGGTTGCGTTTGTGCCGATAAGGGCATTCGGAAATGATCTAAATAAGCACGGCTCGGACTCTTGATACTCTTGTTAAGTAACAAGTTTTAGGAGAGATAATATTTTTGCCATCTTATAAAAACATATCAGCTCGAAGATTTTTTTTCAGTAAGATGATAGACAGTAAGATTTATGAGACTAATGAGACAACTGTAATTTTCTTTCTTAAAGGTGCAGAACTTCTTGCAGATTGCCGTCGGAGAAATAAAAGTGGATTTTCTGTTACAACTATTTCTGTAGTGCAACAAACCCATTCTAGAGGCCCATCTAAATTACTAAGTGAAATTTGTTTGTTTGCTTATTTATAAAAACTAATTTGAAAGGTTTAGCACTAATGTTACTGAGCAGCAAAGAATGTTGTTTTAAAGTTGATGCCGAAATGTTTTACTATTCAATTCAAAAGTTCAATTATCCCACCCTCATACTCTATCCTAGTCTATCCTAGAAAAACAATAAAATTGTTTCTTAATATTACTTAATAATGTTTTTAAAAAATATTTGAAATACATTATTTTTTTATTAATTTTAAGAATATTTTTAATAAATTATTATTTAAGAATTTCGTAATTTCCTAATGAAATTCTTTTTTGTTTCCAACAGGTTCAATGTCAAACTCCAAAGCCTGCAGTATTTAGGCTAAATTATCAATCATAGCCTGCAATACTCCCGGATGATCCGCTATCACAATCATATCTCATCTGCATAAACATCTTATTTTAACACCTGCTACAAGAACACCACCTTCCAAATGCCTTAAAAATGTATGCCATTCAAATATAAGGGGAAAAATCAGAGAGTTAATACACATCCCTGTTCTAAAACTGTTTGTCAGGTCCACACTCTGGTCTCAAGTATCCATATATAGACTACCGGCTTCAAGACTTCTAGAAATTTGTTACAAACATCCGTAGAATAAAGTTTATAGAACACATTTTGTCTGACTAGAGAGTTAAACGCCATCCTGAAGTCCACAAACAAACAGTAAAGTTTTCACCTTTTTCTTTTACCTTCAATCTAATAATATTTGTAAGACTGAAAATGTTATCACAAGTACTATAACCCTTCCTAAAACCAGCCTGAAAATCCGGTTAGTACTTTCGCTTATTCAAAACCCATTCCTCCAGTCTCTTACAGCATCCCCGTGAACAATTTAGAAACGTAGTCAGCAAAGGATATTCTTCTGCAGTTACTTACATCATTTAAATTCTTTTCTTAAAAAGTGGAACAATTATTGATTTTGAAAAGCTCCTTGGAACATTTCATGTATTGATGTACTGAAATATTATTTTATTTTATTGTCTCACTTTATACATCAATTTATAATATATTTTGTTTTATTTAATATTTGTTTCAAGTTATTTGTACTAATAAAGTTGTTTAAGATTAAATTTGTATTTCTTGAATTATTTTCATTTGAAATATTTCTTCTTAATCGTTACTGGTTCAAGTGGCGTTAAACTTAGATTTACTATTGTGATGGGTTCATATGGCCAACAGCGAAACTCGCATTTACGGTCTTAGGATTTAAAAAAAAACTTAAGCCAGAGTTTAATAATAGTAATAAACTTTCTATTATTACTGACTGAATCAGCATGTACGATCGGAAAAATTAATTTGAGTAAAAGTCTATATTACTGATCAACAGCTAAATAAGCATGTACGATTGGAGAAATTAATTTGAGTCAGATTCGATTTTATTTACCAACAGCTAAAACAGCATATACGGGTCGGAAGGTAACCAAGAGCTAAATCAGACGATATATGGTTATGCTGTTATTAAATTTATTATTAATACTGACGAACAGTGATAATTCAAGGCTATTGGTCAACAGAGATAATTCAAGCATATATAATTCAAACAACTATATATATAAACTTTTGCAAATAGTGTACCTACATTACCACTAGCACTAAGAATATTTTTAAATAATAATCCTTTAAAATGTTCATATAGTACTAAATATTTAGGTGTTTTCTTTAATAGATATAAGAAATGGACGGATCATATAATTAATTTACGAATAGAACTAAGTATTTGGCATATGTGTTTGTTAAATTAAAAAGATTATGTCAAGTAAAACTATTTTAAAAATATATTAGGGGCTTTTCAACAGTATTGCCATATACGGTATAATAGGCTGGGAGCAGCATATTGTAATGCTCCTTGCCATTACTTAATTTACAAAAAAGGATATTAAAATAATAAGTAATGATGCTGAATTTCAAAAACATATACTAAAAGTAAATCAGAGTTATATTTTGACAGCTTTGTTAAGACATTATTATAATTTAAGCAATGAATTTATAAATAGTAACAGTATTACAAGGCATAAGTCTATAAAAATACCTACTGTATATAAAGAACCTGGGAAAAAAAAAGAATATAAATACAGCTATTATATATTTTAATAGACTAACAAATGACCTAAAAGCTATTTCAATGTAAGTAAGGACACACTAAGAAATAAATTGAAAAAAAAATGGCTGCTTCCAAATGCACCGGTACCATAGTCATTAATTGGAAAGAATTATATAGATATATTGGAATAAGTTATTGGTTGTGGTTTCTAAGGATGTAGGTCTTGGAATTTGGTTTGGATTTAGTTTTTTGGTTTCAGTTTTAAGATAAACTATGTATGTTTGTTTTATATTAAACTGTGCTGTATACCAGTAAATTTGTACCAGTAAATAAATAAATAATAGGAAAAATATACGACCATCAGACAAATCATTATTAAGCCAACAGGGATAATTCAAGCATTTGCATCTATATTTAATTTACCAAAGTAATTTTTTTCCAGCTGTCACATTTCTGTTAAAAAAATGAAGACACTCTTTTCAATTAAGATATACAATCTATAACACACTTTTGATTATTAACTTTACTTTCCAGCACTGGTTTTATAGTTTAGGCTTGTAGATTGAATGTAATAATTAACATCGTAATTGTTATATGATTTAATTCTTATATGTTTGTTATATGCTGTAAGGGCGTTTCAAGAGCTTTTATAACCATCACATAGATAAATTACTTTTCCCGTTTAAAACAATTTACTAAAAATATACCAGTTCATAGATAAACTACTTCTTACGCTAGATTTTCAATGTACTAGAACACAGCTGTTCAATACTTCTTTATAGACTAGATCCATTTTAGTTTAATTTCTGAATATATTTGTTGACGGAAGGAAGTGGGGTCTATATTTTAACTCGATGATCTTTCTTTTGGTTTGTTTGTTTGTTAAGTGATTACTCCCGAACAGTTTGTCCGATTTTGACGTAAATTTGGTAAAAACAAATATGACATGAAGGGCATTTGCTGATTAGTTTTTGACTCTTGGTACACCAGGGGTCCATGGGGGTCATTTTTATGATTTTTCGTAAATTATTTTTATCCTCTTAACAAATAGTCGTTGAATTTAACAAGTAGTCGCTTTGAAATTAAGTACTTGAGTAAAATATGAGACACTACACATAAAAATTTGAAGTCCCAAAATTGCACAACGGCTGCTTGATAACCCAAATTATGGGCGGAAAATAATTTTCTTTTCTTGAAACTTATCAAGTTATGTATAAAACGAAAGGTCTTGATTAGTACAATCCAAATTTAACAAATGTTAGATCCTTGAAGCGCTAGATGCCCCATGACTAATATTTTTGTATTTTCTTTAACTTTTTCATCTTTTCAACAATTAGTTTTAAGCATTGAAATTCAAATAAATTAGAGATTTGGTGCCTCTAGAGTGCAGAAGCCCCATTAGGACAGTTTTTGTTTTTATATTTTTAAATCTTTTTCAAAAGCTTGATAACGGCTGCTTGATAACCCAAATTATGGGCCGGAAAATAATTTTCTTTTCTTTGAAACTTATCAAGTTAGGTATAAAACGAAAGGTCTTGATTAGTACAATCCAAATTTAACAAATGTTAGATCCTTGAAGCGCTAGATGCCCCATGACTAATATTTTTGTATTTTCTTTTAACTTTTTCATCTTTTCAACAATTAGTTTTTAAGCATTGAAATTCAAATAAATTAGAGATTTGGTGCCTCTAGAGTGCAGAAGTCCCATTAGGACAGTTTTTGTTTTTATATTTTTTAAATCTTTTTACAAAGCTTTTGTTAAGCTTTTGAATTTTTTTACTTCAGTAAAATATGTATTACTACACATTTAAAAATTCAAGGCTCATAAATGAAAGATTTCATTTTAGCGGCCCAAAATATAGGTTGGAATTTTTAAAATTGAAATCTATCAATTTGGGTCTCAAACTAAAATATCTTGATTAGTACATTCCAAATTTAAAAATCTTCAGTGCCATGGGGACGCGTGATGTCGGTCAGTAATATTTTGGACTCCTTAACTTGTCAGGGGCATCGTGACAAACATTTTTGTATTTTCGTAATTTTGTTATTATTTTTTTTTTTAAAGTTGTTAGGCTTTGAAATTTATTACTTGAGTAAAATATGAGTCAATGCATTAAAAAGAATTGAAGGCTCAAAATGCACGATGGCTGCATGGCGGTCCAGTATATGGGCCAGGATATATTTTTTTACTTGAAACCTATCAAATGGGGTATCAAGCGAAAGGTTTTCATGAAGGTATTCTAAATATGACAATTTTAATAACTGTAGGTAATTTTAATGTCTTGAAAAACAATAAAGATCGATGGTGTTTTTACATAACAACACAACTAATGTTTGTGTTTTGACCCATACTGATTCAGGCCTACAGTTCACAGAACTACTAATGAACTGAATACCATGTCACAAAATACAAGTATATTGTTATATGTTGAATATGTTTTTTGTGTTTTAATTAATCTTTTTATTTTCATTTATTATAAATATTTCTAGTTATAGGTTACTTCAATATTTAGCAAATACCTGCAAATATTGCAAATTAGGTTTACTAATTAAATACTAAATAAATAATTTAAATAATAATTTTAATTAAATAAATAATTAAATACTAATGAATACATGCAGGTTATTAACCTATTTTTGGTAACAAGTTCGGCTTCATTTATTACTTTCCAATTTTGATTTATATTAGGGCCTATAGTTATTTTATCCAAATAATCTATTTCAATTTACCTTCAAATATTATTAATTTATCTATTTTATTCAACAACTAGCCTGTAACCGAGTAATATCAATAGCCTATGTTATTTTAAATCAATTTCCAAAAGACTTCTTATAAATATCATTACAGTAATGTATGTTTGTTTTTGGCATATAATTAGTTTCGGTTATTGTTCCTGGAGCGAAATCACACGCCACTCGGGTTGACATCGTTTTCGGCCTCGATTAGCTTGAGCCAAGCGGCTTCATCATCTCTATTTCCGGTGCTCACTGGCCAAAATCAGTTGATAACAATATGTCCATTTCCAGCGCACTTGAAATTATTCATTTTATGAAAGTAATTATGTTACCGATGACAAACATACACTCGGACAATTTTATTAGGGTTAGTGTTGCCAATAAACCACTAAAAATGGTGAAGAAACAACAAGAGATCGTATGTTTCAGAATAATAAATAATAATATTTTACTGACCCATACGCAAAGAGTCGAATGTCGCATTGGAAGCTAAGCAGGTCTTCATCAATATACAAAATAAATCTGGCAACACTGCAGGCGGACCACAATTAGGTATATAACTACAAGGGTTCGGCTACTGAGAATGAAGAGGGCTCTTGGTATAACGCGTGATATCTACAATAAGAGATGTATGTCAATGCACACAAAAATCAGACACTACAACACAGTCATAAAACCGGAGGTATTATATGCAATCGAGACACTAGCACTCCACACAAAAGCTACAATGGAGGGTATTTTGAAGGAAGAACGCAAAATCTTGAGGAAGATCCTTGGCCCGAGATTAACAGAAGATGGATAGAGGTTGCACTCCCAGAAGACCACAGAGAAGATATCGAACCTGGCAGCAGATATCAGAAGAAGGAGGCTTCGATTCTATGGATACATCAGTAGACTCCCAACAACGAGACTTGCCAACAGAATCCTTAAGTATATACAAGGTGTCAAATCAACAACGTCATGGATCGCATAAGTCAGAATAGACCTACATGACGCAGAAATAGACTCAACAGACGTTGAAGACAGGAACGCATACAGGAGAAAGATGCTCGGTTGGAAGGTCCCAAAGAATGATATCCCAAAGAGAGCAGGGGTAAAATGGACGGAGGAGCGGAAGAGGATCCATGGGGACAGGATGAGGGAGGTGTGGAGGATTAGAAGGAGCAAGACATGAGCCGGAGTGCTTTGTGTGATCGAACAGGGTTTATACGCAGATAATAATAATAATAATAATATATATATATATATATATATATAAAATTGTATTCTCATGAACAAATGGTTTTTAATTTTTAAGCTGCAAAGTCATATTAAAACAATTGTTTTAAATAACAGATTTCTTGCAAAATTAAAAATTAAAAAAATTGTTGCAGTCACAAGGTTTAATTTTTTTGCTGTACTTCGGTCGGATATTTATTGTATACATTTGAATAATTTAGCTACGCATTATTTGTTAATATTTTATACATTTCTGTTCTAGGCTGGAATTAGTGGAACGAAACTCAAAATTCAGTGACAGTTAAATCCGGGACAAATAAGGTGGTTTTGTTTGGCTCGCCATTCCGCTTCAAACTTCTATTCGGATAATCAGCTTCGTAATCAGCACTAACGCAAGAGGTCTGATGCGATTTGAACACCATCGAACAAAACCTGAACCGTAAGTAATTTTACTTTTAAGTGCGTTTTACTTTTTCTACTACAAAAATGAAATGATCGTGGGAAAAGATAGATTTGTATGAATATATTTTTAGGCAGCTTGAATAAAAAGTGCTTGGATATATGTCTATTGTTGGAGACCTAAAAAATTGATTGATTTCAATGCAATTTGTCTTGTAAGTATTGTTTCAGGACTATAATTAAATTTTCAAAAATAGTTTTTTGTCCAATACCTTAAAAATTAACAACAACAAATACGAAAAAAAATAGGATTTTCTCAGAATATTTTGTTCAAGAGCTATTGAAAGAAAAAAATGTCATAGCCTAATTTTCCAAAATTGATTCATCAAATTTTGCTGATGATTTGTAACTTAATTCAGTGTATGAAATTTTAAATAAAAACAAATACAGTATTTAGTTTGATATTAAATTGTAAAACCAAAAATAAATCCTGATTACTGCTAGGTTTGTTTTGTTTTTTGTCCTGTAAATATTTTTGTTTCAAATTTGATAAAGCTTTGATTTTTTTTTGGTGTTTAACGTCCGACTATTGTGTACAATTGGGCTAATGCAGACGATGGGATCATTTATAGTG
>JAJIZJ010000374.1:10000-13692 GCA_022606455.1 Callitettix versicolor | reverse complement strand
ATTTTAAAAGCAGAACCTGTATTCTTAAATTCTCAACTCATTACTAGATTGGTCCCTGACTCAAAACATTTTAACATTATATTATAGAATAAGAAAAATTTCCAAAATCTGTTTACACTGTATTGACAGATGGGTTGTTTTAAAACAATTCTAGCTAGTAGCATGAACCGGAGGATGGTCCAACGGTCAAAGGTCACTTGATAAGGAATGTAAACAAAGATAGGCGCCAATCTACCAAAGTAAACAAGGACTGGTGCCAACCTAACAATAAATAACAACAGTCATTGATAACAGTGCATGTGCGTGGATGCCGGAGTTGGGGGCATTTCGGACCCTGGCCCATCGCTTAGATAAGAGGATGCTGTCACTGATTATATAATGAACGGCTTATACATACGCTAGAGGTGTGAACTGTAAACGAAAGTGAACCAACTATTTATTAAAATTAATATAAGTGTGCGTTAAATTAAATGTTGAATTAAAGTGAATTAGTTCTTTGCAAAATGGCGATGGCGATATATAATGAACAGCTTACTGTTTATACGCTAGAGGTGTGAACCGTAAACGAAAGCGAACCAGCTATTTATTAAGAATTAATTTAAAATTTGTGTTAAATTATATACGGATGAGTGTGATAGAATTTTCATTTGAAATAATGGAACCTTTGTTTAAACATCAATTTACCTGTGTTGTAGCAGGACCTTCCGGATGCGGGAAATCGCGGTTTGTAATAAAGTTTTTAAATAACATGTCGGCGTTATGCAATGTAGAATTTAAAAATATTTATTGGCACTACGCGGTATGGCAGCCGTCATTAAATATCAGTAATATCCCGATAATATTCTAAGAAGACCCGACATGAATTCCGTTAATCCTTCGTCACCGAATCTTATAATAATAGACGATTTAATGCGAGAATCCAACGCTAGTGTTGCCGATATATTTACTAAAGGAAGTCACCATCGAAACATTAGCGTGTTTTTTATTACACAAAATTTATTTCATCAAGGCAAAGGTCAGAGAGATATTTCCCTCAACGCTAATTATATTGTTTATTTCAAAAACCCGCGAGATAAGAGTCAAATTAGACACCTGGCCCAACAAGTTCATCCAGAAAACCCAAAATTTGTACAAGAAGCGTACAATGATGCGACGCGAGAGCCTCATGGATATCTGTTGTTTGATATGAAACAGTCAACATTGGAAGACTTGAGAATTAGAACTTGTATATTTCCGACGGATAAATATAATTTTGTGTACGTTGCTAAAAATAAATAAAAGTTAGACGTATTGTATTCAGTATCATTTGCCAACATGTCCCGCTCAGTAAAGACGATGCGCTGTTACTACCCGCTCTACTGAAAATGAAACAGACTAGAAGGAAACATTTTTTGAAATCAGCCGATGTCAATTTAATTAAAACTATATGTGAGTGTGCATATAATGTATTAAAATGAAACGTCCCAATATTGAGACCTCAGAAGTGTAAATTGTCTCGATATAAGCACATCCTTAGAAAACTAGTAAAGAAAGGCAACAATTAGAAGAAAAAAGAAGCATATAATTATTCAAAAGGAGGAAGTTTATTTCCGTTAATAATTAGTCCTTTGTTGAGCACTGTATTGCAACATTTGCTCGATTAAATGGAGCACATTGAAAATTTAATTAATGATGAATACACACACAGTCCAGAACAACATTGTTTCACGGGAACAGGTGTCATCGAAGAAATTAAGAAAGCCGTTGAAAAGGGGTATAAGATCATGCAGATCCATGAAATATGGAAATATAAAACAACGCAGTATGACGGCACTAACGGTGGGTTATGACAAGCTACATAAATAAGTTCCTGAAAATGAAACAGGAAGCATCAGGTTGGCCCGAATGGTGTGTAACGGACAGTGACAAGCAGAATTATGTGTCTAAGTTTAATAAGAAGAAAGGTGTTATACTAGAAAAAATTACAAAAAATCCTGTACTGAGAGTTCTAGCAAAACTGATGCTAAATAGTTTCTAGGGGAAGGTTTGGACAGTGTGACAATCTGTGACGTTTGTTAAGTCTAGAGAAGAATTGATTGCCCATCTAACAAACCCTACCATCACAACTAAAGAGATATTACCGATCAACAATGAAATTATGCTAGTAAATTGGAACTACAACGAAGAATCCGTTAGTCCATCGCCAACTACCAGTGTAGTAATTGCATCATTTGTAACGGTCATCGCGAGACTAAAACTCTATTCCTACCTGGAAATCCTGGAGGATAGGTTGATTTACACTGATACTGATTCCGTTGTCTATACCCAAAAACCGGGGGAAGCTGACTTAGAAACAGGCGACTATTTAGGCGAGCTTACTGACGAAGTAGCCGAATACGGACCAGGAGCGTACATTTCGACTTTTGTTAGCGTCGGTCCCAAAAACTACGCTTACAGTGTAAAAATCCCGGGTGAAACAGAAGTTAAAACTGTCTGTAAAGTAAAAGGAATATATCTCAATTACAATAATGCACAAATAATAAATTTTAAAACCATCAAGACCATGATTCTAGAAAGTAGCCCCACCGAAATAGTAATAACGAACCATCACAAAATTTGTAGAATAAAAAAAACACTAACGTAGTGAGTCGTCCTCAGAAAAAAATCTATCGACCCGTGTATACAAAAAGAAGAAGAGTAGAAGATTATAATACACTACCAATCAGGTATAAAAGACCTCGGTTGTGCTAGAGCTCTTGTGAGTCTCATAGCGGTAGGAGACATCCACCGTGAAACAGAGCTGCACACTTTATAAAGTATACTTTATAAAATCTAAGTTCCAATAACCCGTTCTGTTACTACTACCTTAAAAGCCGACTTTTTATATACGTGTATATTTAGTTAACAATAGCCTACTATTATATAGAGTATACTTTAAAAGAAATAAGAATTTTAAAATGTGGGAGTAGTGAGTGTGTTATTGCGTCATTTCATGGTTTGTACTTTAAAATGTGTCCGTCGTCTGTTATTAAAATATTTAGTCTAGTGGCAACATGTCTGTCGTCTACATACATAAAGTTTAGTCTGTCACTCTTAGTAAAAGTATGTCTGTCGTTTAATATTATATTACCCGTTCTTTACCTACTTTACATTATGAAAATTTGCCCTCCGTTGTAAAATGCTACATTTAATAATATTTTACAGAATTTCGATAATGGGATATAATATGACTTATAATATACAAGTATCCGAAACGTAAGACGCCTAAATATTATGTAATAAAATATCACAATGCCTATAAGTCGTCCTCAATATAAAGTGTACAAAGAATCTACAGTTTCTAATGTGCTAGAGTTTTTGTGAGCGTCATAGCGGTAGGAGACGTTCACCGTGAAACAGAACAGCGCATCTCGATAAACCTAGGCGTAATTAGTATATCATTATTTCAGTAATTAGTGTGGGAAGGGGTTTTTGAAAACTATATTAAAAAAAACTGACATAATAATGTACAATAAGTACTCGTAGTCCTTACAAATGTATTTTAAACGTATATTAATTTTCAAGAAGAAAAAAAAGATAATATGATAATTTGAATTTACATTTTAGAGTGTGTACTATAAAAAACGTAAACAATATGAAGCTAATACGTCAAAAGAGTTAAAATGAAAAAATTGTTTTCATATATTTTCGCTTTCTCTCTTTCATTTCCAATG
>JAJIZJ010000374.1:5000-7500 GCA_022606455.1 Callitettix versicolor | reverse complement strand
GTTTTTTATTACGGAATCGTCTTTCCCTTTTGCTCTACGATGCTTAGTTTCCGAGAAAAATGATTTTAAGTTTAAAGAGAATGCTAATTTTTACAAAAATATAAGTTTTAAAATTTTTTCCTGAATCACAGATTATCATCTTTTTGCTCTACGACGTTTAATTTCCTAGAAAAATGAGATTAAAGTTTAAAACATTCAAATTTTTACTGAAATAGATCTGCGGTGTCAAATTTTCAAAATTAGTAATATTTTTGAGTTATCTTCAATTTTCTATTGATTTTTGAAAAAATATTTTTAAATATTTTCACGTGTGATACCATAATTAGGTATAGAATTTAATTTAAAATTGATCTGTGTAAAAATCAACAAAGTTATGAAAGTTTTAATGCTAAAAAAACTCCTTCATTTTAACAATTCCCAGTTGTCGGCTTGCAACCTTTTTTCAAACGCTTTTTTCGCACATAATCTCTACAATTAGCGATTTCAAATAGCATTGAGATTATAGTCGGAAGTCCAAAGTTTCATATGGTGTTTTCACGTTCTAAATATCTCTTATAGTTTTAGCGTAATCTTCACCAAAAAACCATCGATTTTCTAGTTTTGCAAAATGTCAAGGCTTGTTTTTAAGCTGAAAAAACTTGTGTTTCATTTACTAATAAATGATACATGAAGTCAATGTAGAATTCAATTTCAAATCGATCTGCGGTGTCAGATTTTCAAAATTAATAATATTTTTTGAGTTATCTTCAATTTTCTATCAATTTTTGAAAAAATATTTGTTTAAATATTTTTACGTGTGATAACATAAGTGGGTGTAGAGTTTAATTTAAAATCAATCTGTGTAAAAATCAACTCGATATCTCTAACAGTTGCAAAGTTATGAAGGTTTTAATGCTAAAAAACGCCTTCATTTTAACAACTCCCATTTGTCGGCTTGCAAGCCTTTTTCAAACGCTTTTTTCGCACGTAATCTCTACAATTAGCGATTTCAAATAGCATTGAGATTATAGTAGAAAGTCCAAAGTTTCATACGGTGTTTTCACATTCTAAATATCTCTACAGATTACCGTCTTTTTGCTCTATGACGCTTAGTTTCCGAGAAAAATGAGATAAAGGTTTAAAAAGTTCAAATTTTTACAAAAATTTATTTTATTGTAATTTTTCCTGAGTCACAGATTATCGTCTTTTTGCTCTATGACGCTTAGTTTCCGAGAAAAATGAGATTAAAGTTTAGAAAATTTCAAATTTTTAACAAAAATTTAATTTAAAAAATGTTTTCCTTAGTCACAGACTATCGTCCTTTTGCTCTACGACGCTTAGTTTCCGAAAAAATGAGATTAAAGTTTAGAAAATTAAAAATTGTTTAACAAAAATTTAATTTAAAGAAATGTTTTTCCTGAGTCACAGATTATCGTCCATTTTGCTCTACGATGCTTAGTTTCCGAGAAAAATGAGTTTAAAATTTAAAAAATTTCAAATTTTTTACAGAAATTTATTTTTTTTAAATTTTCTTTCTGAGACAGATTATCGTCCTTTTTGCTGTACGACGCTTAGTTTCCAAAGAAAATTAGTTAAAATCTTTAAAAATTCAAATTTTTTAAAAAAATTAAATTTTTTAAATTTTCTTCATGAGACGGATTATCGTCCTTTTTGCTACACTATGTTTAGTTTCCGAGAAAAATGAGTTTTAATTTTTAAAAAATTCTAATTTTTTACAAAAATTATATTTTTAAATTTTCCTCCTGAATCGCAGATTGTCGTCCTTTCTGCTCCACGGCTCTTAGTATCCAAGGAAAATAAGTTTTAAGTTTAGAAAATTTCAAATTTTTGAGCAAAAGTTTCATTAAAAAAATGTTTTCCTGAGTCACAGATTATCGTCCTTTTTGCTATACGAAGCTGTTTCCGAGAAAAATGAGATTAAAGTCTTAAAAATTCAAATTATTTACAAAAATATATTTTTAAAATTTTCTTCCTGAGTCACAGATTATCGTCTTTTTTGCTCCACGACGCTTATTTTCCGAGAAAATGAGTTTTAAATTTAAAAATTTCAAATTTTTAACAAAAATTTAATTTAAAAAATGTTTTTCCTGAGTTACAGATTATTGTCCTTTTTGCTCTACAACGCTTAGTTTCAGAGAAAATGATTTTCAATTTAAAAAAATATATTTTTACAAAAATTAAATTTTTAACATAAATATTATTTTCTTACAAAAATATTTTTTAAATTTTCTTATTGATCACAGATTATCGTCCTTTTTGCTCTATGACGTCGGAAAAATCTACAATGCTTTGTTTCCGAGAAAAATGAGATTAAGGTTTAAAAAAATTCAAATTTTTTACAAAAATTTAATTTATTGAAAACTTCTTCCTGAGTCATAGATTATCATCCTTTTTGCTCTAAGACGCTTAGTTTCAGAGAAATATGAGTTTTAATTTTTAAAAATTCAAATTTTTTACAAAATATTAATTTTTTTACAAAAGTATAATTTAAAAAAATTTT
>JAJIZJ010000467.1:0-13889 GCA_022606455.1 Callitettix versicolor | reverse complement strand
GTACAGAGTAAAAAAACATGTTTTTACGGAGTTCGGGGCAAACATTTTTACAGTCAAGCTGTGACTCAATTTTCAATGACCTGTACGTAAATAAGTGGATTTTTGATGTAAATTTAAGCAAATAATTGTAGCTAAATTTAAAATCTACATAAAAAACCCTCCGTATAGATACGGTTACGGTTATAAACATTGGTATGATACAATTTTCGAAAATCTGATCTGACAGTGCAAGGAGAACATTGGGAGTGTTTAACCGAGAAACAAAGAAATTCGCAGAAGGTCCCGGGTAACTGACGTAGCCCAAAAAAACTGATTTTTTTGAACTTTTGTGAATTTTGGTAATTTTGCAGCAAATCGCTTTATTAATAATCCAAAATATAAAAGTACGGAAACAACTGGAAGTTACAAAAAAAAATTAAAATAAAACTGACAAACATAACCTCAAAATGACTAAGGCACGAAAGTAGGAAACGTGTTTTTGAACGCGAAAATGATTTATTAAATGCGTGTTATTAATAATAAAAAAACAGATTTTTTTTTTTTTTAAAAGAACTTACTAACTCGACTCGGTTGTTGGATATTAATTGGTATTCCGCAAAGCTACTAACCTTTGTCAAGAATATAGTTCCGTAATAAGTGGCAAGAAATCGTAATTCATCTTGGCAAACTTAACCTTCCACTTAATATCTCTAAACGAAATAATATAGCACACATAATAAAACCGAAAAAACGTTAAAATCATTACTTTTGTAGAAGTCCCGAATAGTCAGGAATACCCTGAAATGAATCTAGGCGGTTAAAACTGCTATAATATTGACGATCGATAGACTAATAGAATAATCAAATGGAGACTATAAATAAATAAATAGGTCACTGTCTTCAAACCTGGACGGTCTGACAAAAGACTAATAGGATACAATCGTATGAACAAGGTTCGAAATGGGAGCAAATGATTAATTATTTAGCTGACAATGAAGACAAAGAATTAACGTTGAAATGGATCTGCATTTGAGTTTATCGGAACTTTATGGATTTCTCTATCGTTGGCCAGGTCCGCTATTAATGGGTGGATTGCATGTCAACACCAGGTAATATGGGACAACCTTCATGGGCATTCCCATAGTAAACGTCTAAAGTTCCTTTTGGAGGAAGCAGATGCCCTGGGCAGAGCACAACTCAGGAGGATCATAACAGGGCACTGTGGTCTGACGGTGCACATGAACAGGATATGTATGTACCACGGAGAAACCGTGCAGGAAGGAGGAGGAAACTGCAGGTCACATAATTTATGACTGTGAGGCTCTTGCTAGTAGGGCTAGGGGTTTTTGGTTTCCAAGACCTTAGGGATCTTCAGCAGAGTGAGCTAGTCAGTGGGTTGCTGGAACTTATTAAGGGCACCAATCTGCTGAACTAAGTATTTTAAGAGATAAGTTGCACAATAGGTCAGTCGATCGCAGTGCCTGGGGTTGAATTATCCCTTCCTGTAGTATACAATCTTAATCTTAACGTTAAAATTTATCTGCACTAATAGGTCAAAGAACAGCAGACCTCCAAGTATACTCTTTATACACACACAACGCTCCACGACAGCGCTTGTAATATTTTCCGCCAATGTAACCGGTGACCGTAATGTTTGCGAAACATTTTACTGGACTTTACTAGAAATTTTATGCTCTTTCTTCGTGAAGCGATCAAAATTATAAGTGTTGCCGATCAGCCAGTATTACAGGAAATAACAGACGACTACACTATCGTCGTTAGGTCAGAGTCCGACATCGTGAAACGGAAGCGAATGGAAAAAATCTTACACACACGTAGTTCGGGTATTGTACAAGGTACATTCGTACCAAATTTCAAATCATCCCGTCAATGCGTTCGACCAAAACTGCGTACACGCGTAATCGTTATACCAGAGGCTATCATTCTGAAAAAGAAATGTGATAAAAAAATCTTACACATTAAGCTCTTTAGTTGTCAATTCTACTTTCCGTTGACGCGTTTCGAGAATCATTATCTTCAAAACTATATCTATACTCATAGATATAGCGAGTATAGATATAGTTTTTGAAGATGGAAGTTTTCCGAAACGCGTCAGCGAAAGTAGAATTGACGAAGCTAGGGAAGGCAGATCATTATACTGAACATAATGACAATAACCCTAGCAGAAAAGAAGAAGAATATAAAAAGAATTTCAAGCTATTTGTGCTTTATACAAGATATCCTCATGTCAAATTTCACAACAATAGATTAATGCCTTTGCAAAAGACTGCGTACACTCGTCATTGCAAATCAGAGGCCGCCATCTTGAAACGGAAGTAAATGGTGAAAAAAACTTAATACATAGGCCTATATCGTACGGGTTTCATACAAGGTACAAATTTCAAAACAATCGGTCCATGCGTTTGGCCAAAACTGCGCAACAAACAAAACACAAACCAAATGCCGAACGGTCAACGCTTCGCTTGGTCAATTAGCATTTTAAATCTTTAACTAAAATTTAACGGCTTTCAGGGTTGATTTTTTTTTAACGAAAAGCACATTAAGGCTATTATCGCCTCCCTAAATGTGAAAAGTGTAGTGCTGTAAGTGTAAGTGTGTTAGACTCGGGTACCGCGAGGGACGTCTAAATCGTCTCAATGTGCAGCTAGTCTGCACTCCTGCGGGGCTTTCAGGGTTAACTTTCAACCAAAACGCTAATTTATGCAGAGGTAAGTTTACGCTAATTGTTACTTTTTGTAAGTTTGCCTCCATCACGTCTGACTTGCGCCCGGGTATTTCAACGCTATCGCCACAGCCGTAACAACATGCCAACCCGTTAAAGTTGTTAATTAAAGTTAATTGTTTTGTGCATCTTAATTAAAGTACAATTACCACCTGCAAGTTAATCAGTCGAGTTACTACACCAATGTTACGTGTAAACTTGTAGCGCTCGGTGACGTCATCGCGTGACTACGCTCCTTATTGGTTAGTATCGGCTACTTTAACAGGCTATCGCACAAACTTAATTATTTCCCCCGTCCCCAAAAAAAGTCAGTTCACAAGTTACCGTAAAAAAGATTTTTTGTACGCCTTTAAATTTAATTAACGAATCAGAACCCTGACCGCCGTCGCAGTCATTTAATTTAATAAAATTTTATCGCTTTTAAGGGAGACAATCCGTTCACACAATTTCGTGAAGTTACGGAGAGCTCTAGATGTAAATTATTGGAGAAAAATTGTATTTCACACACACACACACACACACACACACACACACACACACACACACACACACACACACACACACACACACACACACACACACACACACACACACACACACACACACACACACACACACACACACACACACACACACACACACACACACACACACACACACACACACACACACACACACACACACACACACACACACACACACACACACACACACACACACACACACACACACACACACACACACACACACACACACACACACACACACACACACACACACACACACACACACACACACACACACACACACACACACACACACACACACACACACACACACACACACACACACACACACACACACACACACACACACACACACACACACACACACACACACACACACACACACACACACACACACACACACACACACACACACACACACACACACACACACACACACACACACACACACACACACACACACACACACACACACACACACACACACACACACACACACACACACACACACACACACACACACACACACACACACACACACACACACACACACACACACACACACACACACACACACACACACACACACACACACACACACACACACACACACACACACACACACACACACACACACACACACACACACACACACACACACACACACACACACACACACACACACACACACACACACACACACACACACACACACACACACACACACACACACACACACACACACACACACACACAGCCACCTCTGTGGCCTAGTTGATAGCGTACTGGGCTTTCACCCTGAGGACCCGGGTTCGATTCCTGGTCAGGGGCTTGACATTTTCATACACTATAAATCATCCCATCGTCTGCATTAGCCCAAGTGTGCACAATAGTCGGACGTTAAAAAAAAAAAAAAAAAAAAATATATATATATATATATATATATATATTATTTTAATTAATTATTAATTAATAAATTATAATTATAATAAAACTTCTTTAATTATTATAATAAATACAATATACGTATATCTCTTTATTTGTTTCACCCAACTTTGGGGTACACTAAATCAATCACTTTTTAATGTTCTGTGCCTTCCTCGTAGCCCAGTATTGCTTCATTCAACTTCCATGATTGATAATTTCTTGGGGTGACTTCTAGAGCCACGAATTTACAACCGCGGTTGTGAGCCCTGGAGGTTATTCTCAGCCGCCCCTAACCTGGAGAACAGACGCTGACCAAAGGCCGCCCAATCTGGGAACAAACGCCTTTGGATTTGGAATTGTGTGTTGGCGGTGAAACCACCAGGCTCTTCCGCTCCATCCACCTTTGGGATTCCGAGATTCCTCTTCCGCCGTATATATATATATATATATATATATATATATATATATATATATAAAAATTAAAGGATTTTTTAACGCCCTGGCCGGGAATCGAACCCGGGTCCTCGGGGGTGAAAGTCCAGTAAGCTATCAACTAGGCAGGCCACCGAGGCGGCTAAGATAGTTCATTAAAAATTATTCATTTTTTCCAACAAAACATTGATATATGACATATTTATATTGAAGTACCTCGGCTATTCTCGAGTGGCTCCCATCTAGAACATGTGGTCTACCATTCTAGAACATTCTTCCCGTATACACACTGTAACCGATTAGAATTAATAAACTAAGGAAACAATTTTTTTTTAAATATTAAAGAATACTGAATTTTGCTCCAGATTAAAAGCACGTACACAAAGTTTAAAAAAACCTATTACATGCAAGTGCCATAAAACATTTTAAAATCTGATCTATACAGACATTAGTGGAGGAAGCTGTTTGAGTATATTGCTTTTTGTATAAAATACAACAATAACCGCCATGGGTTTACTTTTTGGGAAAACGCAAACAGCGACCCATACTTTGCGTATCGGTGCTCAAGGACTGTATTTAAGCTTTTTTTTAACAAAACAGAATCGATTTTTAAATAATACATATTTTTTTACTTTAAGGCGTAATTTCACGGAAAAGAGCTTGGATACCCCGCTACTATTGAACGGAGACTAGCTGCACCTATTGAGAGGGTTTAGACGTCCCTCGTGGTACACGAGTCTAACACACTTACACTTACGACTTTAACACTACACTCACACTTAATTTTAGGGAGGTAATAATAGCTTCAATGTACTTTTCGCCTTAAAAAAAAAATTGTAAAACCTAATATTATCAAAAACTGTGTGCGTGTTTAGGATCCTTTAAAACTGATACACGACAAAATCTTAAAATCATTTTTTTAACAATCAGTATGCTTTTCAAATAAGTCTAAAATACTTCTTACTAACGCAAAAATATTTCGTTTTGTTGCATAAAAACAAAATCAAATCTAGAAAAAAATCGATTGTTTGAACCACAAAACGTGATAAATACACTATGATAACACTTCTTATTACGTACAGGCGATAGCTCTAATAAAAGCACTCGTATGCTTGTATTACACATTACGTAATTATATAATTAAATAAGCTAAATAGATTCCAATCAGAGATAAGACAAAACATGTAACTGATAAGCAACCGTTGTGTTTTGTATATGCTTACGTTGATAGGGAGGCCAGTTGGTATCTTACAGCGTGTAACCTGAGCCGAAGTCAAGGCCGTTTTAATTGTCAATTTTTGTTGCCTCGTTTAAAAATGTGTCACGAATAAATAGCGATAACCGGAGCGAAGCAAATAACAGTGTAGTCCCGTACAAAGCCATTCTTTCAGAAGCCTACGGCTGTGACGTGATGGAAGCGGATTGTGATTTCAGCATTAAAACCTGCATATTACGATTTTAAACTTTCAAACTACATTGAAAATAAACCCTGAGAGAATTGAAAGTATTATGAAAATTTAAAATTCTAATTTATGCAGCTTTTAACGCTGATTATGATTGTAAAACCACTCAAAAATATAATAAAAAGTTACAAATTTTAACGATTTGAAATAGCCGCCATTTTGAAAATGATAAACGAATTTTGTTAGTTAACGAACTCGTCTAAGCTATTAGCAAAACCCATTTTTGTGCCAAGTTTTTAGCCAAATCGTTAGGGTGATTTTTTTTTTTTTAATACAGAATTTTGTAAATTTTTACGGGGTTTTGTCCAAAAAAAGCGCATAAAAACGATATTGAATAAAAAAAAATAATAAAACACGATCATTTCGAGATATGGGTAAATTGCACCGTTTAATTCTTTTATTTAATCTCGAACGGTGTGCACACATTCAAGTAAAAACCACATTTTTTTTGACTCAAGGATCAGAAATTATAGCAAAAATATTCATTTTCCATTAAACAAAAATTATGGTAAAAATATTCATTTTCCATTTGGCAAAAATTATAGCAAATATATTCATTTTCCATTTGGCAAAAATTATAGCAAAAATATTCATTTTCCACTAGTCAAAAATTATAGCAAATAGCAAATATATTCATTTTTCATTAGACAAAAATTATAGCAAAAATATTCATTTTCCACTAGGCAAAAATTATAGCAAATATATTCATTTCCTATTAGACAAAAATTATAGCAAAAATATTCATTTTCCATTAGACAAAAATTATGGCAAAAATATTCATTTTCCACTAGGCAAAAATTTTAGCAAAAAAATTCATTTTCCATTAGACAAAAATTATAGCAAAAATATTCATTTTCCACTAGTCAAAAATTATAGCAAATAGCAAATATATTCATTTTTCATTAGACAAAAATTATAGCAAAAATATTCATTTTCCACTAGGCAAAAATTTTAGCAAAAAATTCATTTTCCATTAGACAAAAATTATAGCAAAAATATTCATTTTCCACTAGTCAAAAATTATAGCAAATAGCAAATATATTCATTTTTCATTAGACAAAAATTATAGCAAAAATATTCATTTTCCACTAGGCAAAAATTTTAGCAAAAAAATTCATTTTCCATTAGACAAAAATTATAGCAAAAATATTCATTTTCCACTAGGCAAAAATTATAGCAAATAGCAAATATATTCATTTTTCATTAGACAAAAATTATAGCAAAAATATTCATTTTCCACTAGGCAAAAATTATAGCAAATATATTCATTTCCTATTAGACAAAAATTATAGCAAAAATATTCATTTTCCATTAGACAAAAATTATGGCAAAAATATTCATTTTCCACTAGGCAAAAATTTTAGCAAAAAAATTCATTTTCCATTAGACAAAAATTATAGCAAAAATATTCATTTTCCACTAGGCAAAAATTATAGCAAATAGCAAATATATTCATTTTTCATTAGACAAAAATTATAGCAAAAATATTCATTTTCCACTAGGCAAAAATTATAGCAAAAATATTCATTTTCCATTAGGAAAAAATTAGAGAAAAAATATTAATTTACCATTAGGCAAAAATTATAGCAAATATATTCATTTTATATTAGACAAAAATTATAGCAAAAATATTCATTTTCCATTAGGCAAAAATTATAGCAAAAATATTCATTTTCCACTAGGCAAAAATTATAGCAAATAGCAAAAATATTCATTTTCCATTATACAAAAATTATAGCTAATATATTTATTTTCCATTAGACAAAAATTATAGCAAAAATATTCACTTTCCACTGGGCAAAAATTGGGTTTTAGCAAAAATATTAACAATCCTTAATGTAACACGACACGAGAGTTGCACGTATCGTTTGGCCAAACCAAATTTTATCGTGTGTATTTTAATCGTGTAATTGTGTTTAGTGTTTGTAACGTATGTTTTCAATGTTATCTTTAACTTTGTGACGACCTCGACAGAGAGATTTGACATTTTGTATTACGGCCTGAAGATGAAACTAAGGTTTCGAAACCGCGGTAGCCTTTATGAGGTAAGTAGACTACTAGACAGCATAAAATAGGTCATAATCCTAATTATTTAAATATGTGGTCCGGTGGCTGTGTTGCAATAATGAAACATTAATTTTCCACTAGGCAGACAATTACGAATAAAAGTAGCTGGCAACATGTTTGACACACTAAATTGACCAAAAAAATGACAAAATATTAAAGACAAACTAATTGAGCACGGCACCATCCTAGCCATGAATTTAATCACAATTTTCCCATTCCACTGTCCATTGTAGGCCTACAACAAAAACAATCGGAATCTATGTTCGGGAATATTATTACTGGAACAATCCAAGAAAAAAGGCTAAAACATAGAAAAATGTAAGGACGAATAATATATTTCATTGAATAACACTAGCACGCAGACCGGACTTCAATAAAACCGTCAGAAGCGTGTTGACAAAACGCGGGAACACTAAAATCAACCGAACGTGTGTCAGCGGTCAATAGAACCTGCAGAATACTGTACAATACTGTATAAACATAAACAACAGGCTAACTTTATTTACTTGATCAACTTAAACCGGCGCACACCACACAAGTCAGGTAAACACTGTTCTCCAAGAAAACACTCGCGTTAAAAGTCGGCCACTTCTGGGTAAACATGCCTCGCGCAGGCTTGCACGCGTACGCCGCGAAACGCAAGCACTAAAATACCGTACACCCTACATCAATACGGTGTTTACGATAATAAACTTGTGAATATTTCAACACAGCATTATTTGTACTTTATATAGTGCTAAGACACATTCAGTAATAATTAACTGGCAGTACGCAGTATTATATAATTAATTACTGTATTCAAATTTCATGTTACACGCCATTAAACAAAACTGCTTTAATCTCTCTCTCCCCCCTCTCTCTCTCTCTCTCGTCATACACTTGGATATCTAATTTTCGGTTCATTTACGTTTTATTCGAGAAAAGTAAATTTCTTTAATTTCGAAATACAGTGTTACCTCGACAAACGAGTTTAATTCGTTCCGTAACCTTGCTCGTATGTCAAATTGCTCGTATGTCAAAGCAATTTTCCCCATTGAAATTAATTGAAATGCCATTAATCCGTTCCAGCTCCCAAAACACCACCTCAGTTGTTTTTGTTAAGTGTTTTTCAGTAAGAAAAATGTATTTACTAGAAGAAACATTTATTTATAAATAACAAATACATATTCTATAAAAGAAAAAGAGAAGTGCTTACGAAAGCGCTTAATTTTCGTCACTGGTCTTCGCTTTTTTCGTCACGCTTTGCTCATTTTCACCTGCAGATCGTTTAAAAAAACTGTCCAAGGAGGTTTGTTTCTTCCTCTCTTTTAGGATATTGCGGAAATGAGTTAGGCAAGTTTCGTTGAACAACTCCGATGCACGACCAGTTGCAACTTTTTCGGGGTGATTTTTGTCCACGAACTCTACAACTTTCTCCCATTCCCAAGATCTCCTTTATATCTCTTGTAGAGATGACCTCCTCCTCTGGCTGCTCTTCAAAACTAATTTTTCGTTGAACCACCGTATGCTGCTGCGCATGTAGATCGTGTAACTCCTCGGTTGTCAGCTCCTGAGACTGTTCCTCGACGAGTTCGTTCACATCTCTCTCATCCACCTCCAGACCCATGGATTTTCCTAGAGAAAAGATCTTCTCTACCACAGACACTTCAGGTTCAAATCCTTTGAAGGCCCTTTCAGCTACAGCCTCAGGCCACAGCTTCTTCCATGCAGAGGTTAAGGTCCTTGTTGTAACACCCAGCCATGCGCCCCGCATGTTGGTGTCGTGTGCAGCGTGTAGTGTGCGATTCCTCGTATCTCAAATCTTGCTCTCATCTCAAAGCAAAATATCGCTCGCTCGGCGGCTCGTATCTCAAAACACTCGTATATTAGGGCACTCGTATATCGAGGTACCACTGTATGGTGCACACTGACTTGACAGGAATGTCTGTAATTGTGTGACAGAAATTTGAGCAGGTCTGATTAACAAATTTGGAGAAATTAGTTTGGCTTTACCGTTACTTGACAAATCACAATCAGTTGTTTTTTTTAATCAACGAAGTCCCATTGGAAAATTGTATTAGTTGTAGGCCTAACCAAGTGAGCTGGTGAATAGTCTGTTTGGTAGTCGCCAGTGGATATTTTGGAGGAAAGGAAGCAAGAGAGAGAGCGACTTTTAGAAAGAAAACGAAGTTAGCGGGTTGCATCTTTTCATTTGCAGGAGTAAGCCATTTTTTTAAAACACCCCACGGCTAAACGATTTCGTCTAGAACAGATATTTTTTTGGAAAATAACCTTCAAATCTATCTGCACCTCGCTATGAAGTTTAAATTTTGATTCAATAAAAAATATATTTTTTATATTTTTTTCAAAAAAACAATTTTTTTAAAATTTTTCGATATGGCAAAATGAGGGTAATTGAGGTATCGGTCATGTTTAGTAGCATATAACCCCAAAATTTGGTTTAAATTGCTTCTTCCGTTTACACGTGGGTGTGGATTGACTAAAACACAAAAAAGGCCATTTAAAACCCCCCCAAAACGCTAATTTTTTAAAAATTTCTATGTGAAAATAACATGTCTCCAAACATGTGTGAGTTATTTTAAGCCAAAATATACATAATTGCTTTTTTGCTCGCACAACCAGGTTAAAAGTTGAGACAGCTGTCAACGACATTTGTACAGTTGGTCCCGGTGAGTGTAGTTAGTCTGGTCCTTTTCGATGTTCTACCGAACAACGATTTTCGACCAGTATTTATACCCGAACTTATAACAAGAACCGTAACTTCTCAGAATACCATTGTTAAAACTGGAGAAAGAACGCACCAATCAGAATGAAGCTATTGTGCACAGAGGTGGTGCGCCGGCAGTAACGCCTGGGCAGAAATGCATTAAACTAGCGTAGCATAGACCCGAGATACTCTTGCACTGAACCAATCGGAAGCGAGTTTTCGTTGTCGGTAGTGAAGTAGGTTTCGCAGGCTTTGGCTGTTTCAAGCCGGGAGAGAAGTACGGGGATGTTTAGCGTGGCTATTTAGGTGTTAGCAAGCTGTACTAGGTTGTGTAACTCAGTTCCTATGTTTTATTGGCGATGACACCCTGGTACATCAGAAATGAAATAAATCACTACTTAAAGGTTGAGACAGCTGTCAACGAAATTGAAAGATTTGCACGTTTGCACCCGCGTGTGAACCTAGAAGTAGTTCAGTTACTTAATACCAGCTACCAAGCCGTGTGGTCTGGTTTTGTTAGGAAAGAAAGAGTATTAGTTGTAGGCCTAACCACGTGAGCTAGTGGATAGTCTGTTCGGTAGTCACCAGTGGATATTAACTGACAAAGCCGCCTCGGTGGCCTAGTTGATAGCGTACTGGGCTTTCACCCCGAGGACCCGGGTTCGATTCCCGGCCAGGACTTGGCATTTTCATACGCTATAAATCATCTCATCGTCTGCATTAGCCCAAGTGTGCTCAATAGTCAAACGTTAAACACAAAAAAATGTAAAATTGTGCTTTTTCTTTAAAAAGATTTTACTTATTATTTCATATTTTTTCACCTCATTTCACCTTGGGAATAAGCTCTAAAATATGCATAAATAAATATGTAATATTTATTACATATTATATATGCAAATATGCATATTATACTGCATATGTAAATAAATATCCCGCCCATTTGACCGGTAACCGTAATATTTACGAAAATATTACTGTATCATCTTTACTGCAAGTTTTACGCTCTTTCTTCATAAAGCCGGTCAAAAATTACGATAGGTTTTGCCGTTCAGCCAGTATTACAAGAAACAACCAGCAACGTTGAATCAGAGCCCGCCATCTTGAAACAAAAGTGAATAGGCCATCTTACACACAAGTCTTTCGGGCTTTTTACACGGTAACTTTGTACTAAATTTCAAAACAATCGGACAACGCATTCGACTAAAATTGCGTACAATCGTCGTCGTTAAATCGAAGGCCGCCATCTTGAAACGGAAGTGAATAGGAAGAAAATCTTACACATACGTCTTTTGGGCTTTATACAAAGTACTATCGTACCAAATTTCGAAGCAATCGGTCAACGCGTTTGACTAAAATTGTGTACAATCGTCATCGTTAAATCGGATCTCCACCATCTTGAAACGGAAGTGAACGGGAAGAAAATCTTACGCATACGTCTTTCGGGCTTTATACAAAGTACTGTCGTACCAAATTTCAAAACAATCGGTGAACGCGTTCGACTAAAATTGTACAATCGTCATCGTTAAATCGGAGGCCGCCATCTTGAAACGGAAGTGAACGGGAAGAAAATCTTACACATACGTCTTTCGGGCTTTATACAAAGTACTTTTGTACCAAATTTCAAAACAATCGGTCAACGCGTTCGACTAAAATTGTACAATCGTCATCGTTAAATCGAAGACCGCCATCTTGAAACGGAAGTGAACGGGAAGAAAATCTTACACATACGTCTTTCGGGCTTTATACAAAGTACTTTCGTACCAAATTTCAAAACAATCGGTCAACGCGTTCGACTAAAATTGTACAATCGTTATCGTAAAATCGGAGGCCGCCATCTTGAAACGGAAGTGAACGGGAAGAAAATCTTACACATACGTCTTTCGGGCTTTATATAAAGTACTGTCGTACCAAACTTCAAAACAATCGGTGAACGCGTTCGACTTAAAATTGTACAATCGTCATCGTTAAATCGAAGGCCGCCATCTTGAAATGAAGTGAACGGGAAGAAAATCTTACACATACGTCTTTCGGGAGTTATACAAAGTACTGTCGTACCAAATTTCAAAACAATCGGTCAACGCGTTCGACTTAAAATTGTACAATCGTCATCGTTAAATCGGAGGCCGCCATCTTGAAATGAAGTGAACGGGAAGAAAATCTTACACATACGTCTTTCGGGCTTTATACAAAGTACTGTCGTACCAAATTTCAAAGCAATCGGTCAACGCGTTCGACTAAAATTGTACAATCGTCATCGTTAAATCGGAGGCCGCCATCTTGAAATGAAGTGAACGGGAAGAAAATCTTACACATACGTCTTTCGGGCGTTATACAAACTACTGTCGTACCAAATTTCAAAACAATCGGTCAACGCGTTCGACTTAAAATTGTACAATCTTCATCGTTAAATCGGAGACCGCCATCTTGAAACGGAAGTGAACAGGAAGAAAATCTTACACATACGTCTTTCGGGCTTTATACAAAGTACTACCGTACCAAATTTCAAAGCAATCAGTCAACGCGTTCGACTAACATTGTACAATCGTCATCGTTAAATCGAAGGCCGCCATCTTGAAACTGAAGTGAACGGGAAGAAAATCTTACACATACATCTTTCGGGCTTTATACAAAGTACTTTCGTACCAAATTTCAAAGCAATCGGACAACGCGTTCGACTAAAATTGTACAATCGTTATCGTTAAATCGGAGGCCGCCATCTTGAAACGGAAGTGAACAGGAAGAAAATCTTTCACATACGTCTTTCGGGCTTTATACAAAGTACTGTTGTACCAAATTTCAAAGCAATCGGTCAACGCGTTCGACTAAAATTGTACAATCGTCATCGTTAAATCGAAGGCCGCCATCTTGAAACGGAAGTGAACGGGAAGAAAATCTTTCACATACGTCTTTCGGGCTTTATACAAAGTACTTTCGTACCAAATTTCAAAGCAATCGGTCAACGCGTTCGACTAAAATTGTACAATCGTCATCGTTAAATCGAAGGCCACCATCTTGAAACGGAAGTGAACGGAAGGAAATCTTAC
>JAJIZJ010000442.1:10000-14586 GCA_022606455.1 Callitettix versicolor | reverse complement strand
CAATTTCTATTCTCCTATAGTATATGAGTATAGAAATAGTTTTTGAAGATGGAGGTTCTCCGAAACGCGTCAACGAAACAAGAACTGACGAAGCTAGGGAAGTTAGATTTTTACACTGAACATAGCTAAATATATTCGTTTTAGGTCCCTTGATTTCAGTTATGAGTCTTCATGTTTGAGTAAAATCTGATTAACTGATTTTGAGTTGATTTCGAGTTCTTCTATAGTTTCCTAACCAGATGTTTAGGGAAATAATTGAACGTGAAGGAGGTGTATAAGGTGTTGGCAAATTTATTTTTGGTATTATAATTCTACCGTTCAACTTTAATGTGCTTTTTTTCTTAACTGTATAATATAATCTTATAAAACTTAACTTCTTCCTCGCAGAGGGTGCAGATTAGCTGCACCTATTGAGAGGATTTAGATTTCCTCATGGTACCCGAGTCTGACACACTTACAGCACTACACTTAACACTTTACACTCACGTTTACATTTAGGGAGGCGATAAAAGCCTTAATGTGCTTATTTTTCTTAAGTGTTTAATATAATTTTATAAAATTTAAGTTCCTCCCAGCAGGGGTGAGATTAGCTGCACGTATTGAGAGGATTTAGACGTATCTCGTGGTACCTGAGTCTAACGTACTTCCTCTTACAACACTACACTTTTACTACTTTAACACTTTACATTCACCCTTACATTTAGGGAGGCGATAATAGCCATAAAATAACAATAAAAAAACTTAACTTCCTCCCCGCAGGGGGTGCAGACTAGTTGCACCTATTGAGAGTATTTAGACGTCCCTCGCGGTACCCGAGTCTGACACACACACTTACTACTTTAGTCTGACACACACACTTACTACTTTAACACTTTACACTCACCCTTACATTTAGGAGGCGATAATAGCCATAAAATAAGAATAAAAAAAAACTTAACTTCCTTTGTATATATATCCCCTAATACATTTCCTTAAAATCAATCGAATACGTACGACTATCCTTATTCCATAAGGGCGGTCGTAAAGCGAATCCTTAATGAAAGTAATACGTAAAGTATCGTCTGCCCGGCATCCTGTAATGATAATTTGTTATGTAACTGTTGGGCATCTCGTTCGTTTTGCGTTTTGATTTACTGCGTTCTAAAACAGCCGAGATATTCGGAGACGCCCCAACGTGTCGACATTCGAGATGGCTTCATTATATATGAAAACGTCTTGTAGCACTCTGTCACTCTCCTCGGGTGCATTCCGCCGCGAGCATGTGTAACTGAATTCCTGTCAACGTCGAAGAGAAATGACGAGCATTGTAAATGTTGGTTTAATTTTAGACTTGTCGACAGGGGAAGGCGCAGTTTGTCTTCACATCGTGGCGTTTTCTTGCCGTGCGCGTTGGTTACTTTCCCACACTAGATTGCGGTGTAATCGTGAAAAGTAGGTGAACATTTGGTAAGTATTTCCGTTCCCCACTGACGGACCAAAACGCTGCGACAAGAAAAATGTATCGTAAACATGGAATCTTTCTTGTGTTTTTAATGTCCATACGGTACGCCAATTATACTAATGAGGGCGAGGGATCACTGGTAACGGTAACGGGAGCAACTGCGGCTTGAACTAAGAGCCTGTACGTACCCAATAGACTGACTGTTTTAGCCACATCGAACACGGAACCCCAGCATGGAATCGATTGGGTTATATATATAGCCCCGCAGGGGGTGCAGACTAGCTGCACCTATTAAGAGGATATAGACGTCCCTCGCGGTACCCGAGTCTTAACACACACTTACACTTACAACACTACACTTACGATTTTAACACTTTACACTCACACTTACATTTAGGGAGGCGGTAATAGCCTCCATGTGCTTTTCAATTAAAATAATAATATATATATATATATATGTGTTTAACGTCCGACTATTGTGTGTTTAACTTGGGCTAATGCAGACGGTGGGATGATTTATAGCTTTATAGCGTATGAAAATGCCAAGCCCTCGCTGGGAATCGAACCCGGATCCTTGGGGTGAAAGCCTAGTACGCTATCCACTAGACGACCGAGGCGGCCTATATATATATATATATATATATATATATATATATATATATATATATGTGTGTGTGTGTGTGTGTGTGTGTGTGTGTGTACAATTTCTTATAGAAAATCGTTATTTATAGAAAAAACCACACACACGCGCTCGCGCTATATATATATATATATATATATATATATATATATATATATATATATATATATATATATATATGTGCGCGCGTGTGTGTGTGCGTGGGAGTTCTGCAGATCGTTAGGCTAAACTTATTAGGAAATGAGCTGTTGAAGATGAGATATGGTCATATCTAGATCCAGATCCGCAACAGTAAAATACCATGACCTCTAAAGCGTGTTTCGAATTGCCTTAAAACATACGCATTCAGTTTTGGTTGGATTCGATTTAGACTTGATACAAACTTCGACTTTCTGTTAGCAGTTCGGACAATTGAAAATCGTAAAAAAGCCGTAACTTTTCTATTTTGCACTTTTATATAGAAATCTGATTTTACCGAATAAATTAGAATTCAGAATTTCACTGAAAATATTTAAACTCAATTTTCCGCTCGTTAGGTGTTTGTTTTCTGCGTAATTTGGAACTTCGAAATACTTATTTGTGCAAATGTAAGCGGTGGTTACGATGGTGAAATTAGATTCTTCGGAGAGCGTATGATGAATATTACGACTGGTTATTTGTGTAGCCTTATAAATTTTTTTGGAAATTTGATTAACGCCAGCGAAACAGCTGAGCGTGGCGATTATAATCAATTCGCTATCGGGAGATCATCATAATGCATCGCTAAAGCGAACGACTTGAACGCGCGGTCCGCAATGAAGTTGCACATAAGAAATACACTGAACCGGCAGCGTACATTAATTACAGGTGTACGACATATGTTAGACACATGTATCGGAATGAATCAAGTACTACATCATTGTAGAGATGTTAGATAACGCATGCAGCTAAGGAAGGTAGCATACTGTGAGGGAGATTCGCCCGCGAGATAGGCGGCAAATATGCACAGCGCCTGTCCTGTGTCCTGTGTCCTGTGCATTCCTTGCACGACTTCTAGGCTCGTAAAATAGGTTTAATAAACAAAAATAAAGTGAAGAATTTCAAAAAAAAACATACTCTTGGTCGGTTCCGATGGAAAAGTAAATTATTTGCAATTAAATCGTTTTTTTGTAGTACAGAATACCGGGTTTTAAATGTTAATTCATATTCTCCAACTGCTAGAATGTCAGTTATTTTATTGTCCATAAATAATATTTAAAAACGAAATATTTAAGCGCACAAACGAATGTATATTTCGCTTTTAAAAAAATGAAATCCAGTACGGAAGCTAACTACAAGTAATTGGAAAAATGTCCTGTATTGCTCAAAATAGTTTCGTTCACGTTTCGATCATGTATGTGTACGTAAATGTATAGAAATCTTATTGTCGATTCATTGAATATATACGTACTAGAAGTACAGCCGCCATTATAGAAAGCGTGCTCGATATCAGCGGCTAAAGTCCAAGTAGTTGGACTGTCTGCCGCTAGTAAAGCTGCAAGCTACGGCAGGTGGGTGACGTTTGAGAAAATAGACAGTAGTGTGTTTAAATGTAGTTGAACACTCTGCCGCAAGATGCCACCAGCAGCGAGTATATCACATAAGTTACTTTTTACTATTTTTTTATATTCTTCTTCTTTTCTGCAACGATTATTGTCACTATGTTCAGTATAATGATCTGCCTTCCCTAGCTTCGTCAATTCTACTTTCGTTGACGCGTTTCGGAGAACCTCCATCTTCAAAAACTTGGACTATAGTAATAGTAACATACACAGGTACTTTTTAGTATGTTTATATTTAATGATCGATTTGTAGAACACAAGACGATCTTCCGGTTTGTCTCACTACTTGTGACAAACAAATCTGTTTATTTGTTCTCAGACGGCGTTACACTGGGCGGCTAAACACGGCAACTTGGACGTGGTGAAGCTGATTGCCGGCACGCACGGAGCTGACGTCAATGTCAGGACGGTGAGTGTATAGAATAAGTGTAGGTTTTTTTTTTTAACGTCCGACTATTGTGCACACTTGGGCTAATGCAGACGATGGGATGATTTATAGCATATGAAAATGCCAAGCCCTGACCGGGAATCGAACCCGGGTCCTCGGGGTGAAAGCCCGGTACGCTATCAACTAGGCCACCGAGGCGGCTAAATAAGTGTAGGGCTTCCATTCGTCCCGGAAAGGCTGATGTCCTGCGTTTTGGAATAAAGTTTCACCAGTCTGAGTTAAGTGAAGAACTTGTACCAAATAAGTGATTCAAAATTGTATGCCTGTTTTCAAAAGGTCCCGTTTCGACTCGACCGTTCGTCATTGGTTTGCGTGTTTGTTACGCAGTTTTGGAATAACGCAGTGAACGATTGATGTGAAATTTGGTACGAAGCTACTTGTATGAAGCCTGTAAGTGTAAAATGTTTGTCTATTCACTTCCGGTTCAAGATGGCAGCTTCTGATTTTGAATGACGAGATTACGCAGTCGTGTCAAAA
>JAJIZJ010000442.1:0-7500 GCA_022606455.1 Callitettix versicolor | reverse complement strand
GAGGTACTTTGTCAACTATTGTTTTGTACACACTGTTCCATAAGTATCGAGCCATATATGTATCGATATTTACACACACAGACACGCTCGCTCGCTCTCGTAATATATGCCATAATATACCATATTTAACGTCAAGTAACAATGTGTTATGAGAATGAAATCATTGTTTTAGTTCCTTATCAATGTAGAATTACGATTACTTTAAAAATTCCATTTTGGGAAGAAGTCGACAAATTTTAAACGAAAGTTCACTATTTTCTATTTATTTGTGCTGTTATTTACTTTCACCCCCGCAGGGGGTGCAGACTAGCTGTACCTATTCAGAGGATTTGGACGTCCCTCGCGGTCCCTAACAAAACACTTACACTTACGACTTTAACACTTTACACTCACACTTGCATTTAGGGAGGTAATAATAGCCTTAATGTGCTTTTCGCCTTAAAATATAAAAAAAATTACCGTACCCTTGAACAGTCGAGTCTCGATTGACCGTTATTCTCGAAACCGTTGGTGTAACGGATGACAGGATAGACGGACATAAGCTAAGATTATTTTAAAACATCCTGTCTTACCAGTTACTCAAATTATAGACGTTTTCCTAAAAAAAAACAAGAATAGTTGCCCTCAGAAGGCTTTAAAAACCATTTTGCGTCTTAGTTTGGAAAAGTTTCCAGTGAAGGACCCCATGTAATGGTAACACCCCCCCCCCCATGTGACCATCGTAGATACGCCTGTATTGACGGTTAACAAAAATATACTACCAGTACTTTCGGCGATCTATAAAAATAACATGTACACTGTCCATATCACAGAATGTTTTATTGATATTGTAATTTTGGAAAATATAGTAAAATTCTTAAATTTTCTCTTTAACTCTAATTATGTGGTATACGGCCTGAGACCGGGGTTAAAGAAAGTTATTTCCTTGGGACAGCATATAACAGTATTCCAGGATGAAGTAATGGCCGTCAATGACTGTGTTTGGGAGAACTTGGATCGGGGCAACAAGAAGGCACGTATTCATATTCATACCGATAGTCAGGCAGCAATAAAAGCACTTGCACGTCCTATAATACAGTCCAAGCTGGTCTGGGAGTATCGGAAGAACCTTGACGTTCTGTCTCAGGATAACCGGGTAACTCTTCACTGGGTTCTGGGGTATAGGGGAGTTGAGGGTAATGAGGAGGCAGACCGACTGGCTGGACTTGGATCTGCATCTGAGTTTATCGGACCTGAGCCGGCTTTAGGGATTTCTCTATCGTTGGCCAGGTCCGCCATTAACAGGTGGATTACAGGTAAGGTGGGACAACCTTCATGGGCATTCCCATAGTAAACGTCTCTTAAGTAAAGTTCCTTTTGGAGAACTTAAAGGGGCAGCAGATGTCCTGGGCAGAGCACGACTCAGGAGGATCATGGGGCTCATAACAGGGCACTGTGGTCTGAGGGTGCACGTGAACAGGATAGGTGTATACCACGGAGAAACCGAGTGTAGATTGTGCAGGAAGGAGGAGGAAACTGCAGGACAATTTATGATTGTGAGGCTCTTGCTAGCAGGAGGCTAGGGGTTTTTGGTTTCCAAGACCCTAGGGATCTTCAGCAGAGTGAGCTAGTCAGTGGGTTGTTGGAACTTATTAGGGGCACCAATCTGCTGAACTAGGTATTTTAAGAGGTAAGTTGCACAATAGGTCAATCGATCGCAGTGCCTGGGGTTGAACTATTCCTTCCTCTAGTTTATGTGTTACACAAATTGTACATCACATAGGTTTTATCACATAATACAATAAATTATCCCCGCTCTTTCAGAATGTGACACTTTTTGAAGTGTTTATATCCCATTGCAAAAGATGATATAGGATAGTTTACTTTTCAATTATCACTGTTTTCTTAGAGTAACAATAAATAAATAAGTCCAGTTACAGTGTTTCGTTTTGTACTATATTTTGTTTGTAGCACTGGATGTTTTATTATTATTATTTTAGAAAATGTAGCAAACTGGAATTTTTTTTTTAACTCTACGTATTATACAAATTTTACATTGATCTTTAATACAGTAAATTATCCGTACTTTTGACTAATATTGACGTAACGTACGCGACAACAACGCGCGTAAGGCACGCGACTGTTGCATGATCGACTTATACGCTGAATGGTATTATCGTAAATAGTGGAGGCTGTTTCTTTCAAACAGAAACATTCATGCACTCTTTCGGAATTCGTTGACACTATTTTGAAGTGATTTTTATCTCGTTCCACTGTTTACTTTTCTGTTATCAATGTTTGCTTAGGGTAGTAATTAGTGTCAGCTGCCGTGCTTGAAGTATAATAAGTAAATAAGTCATATCCAGTTACACTGTTTTGTTTAAAAGTTTACTTTTATTATTTATTACAGATTATTTATTGTGGAACTGTTTAAAAATGTCTGATAACAGAATTAATCTGATGGTTAAAAGGGTGACAGTTAGTGGTCTAATAGAGACCACTAAAATGTTTTTAGGGTGGTAGGCTAAAACACTGCCTTGTAATTTGATCTACGAGGTGTGTTCAGAAAGTAACGAGAATTTTAATTTTTTGAACAAAATATTTATTTCTTCTTCTACATTGATGTTGTCGCCTTCAAAATAGTCCCCATTGGAGATTATGTACTTGTGCCAGCGCTTCTTCCAATCCTCGAAACACTTTTCAAACTCGATCTTTGAGATAGCCTTTAGTTCTTTCAGCGATGCGCTTTTAATTTCATCTACGGCTGTAAAACGACGGCCCTTTAAGGTTCTCTTTATTTTTGGAAATAGGAAAAAGTCACACGGAGCCATGTCTGGCGAATATGGAGGCTGGGGTATTGTTACAGTACTGTTTTTGTCCAAAAATTCATGAACAAGCGATGAAGTGTGAGCTGGTGCATTATCGTGGTGCAAAAGCCATAAATTGTTTTTCTACAGATCCGGGCGTTTTTTTCGGATTGCTTCACGCAAACGGCGTTGAACTTGTAGGTAGTAACTCCTATTGACCGTTTCACCTGGTGGCAGGAATTCATGATGTACTATGCCATTAATATCGAAGAACACATTGAGCATAACCTTCACGTTCGACCGCACTTGGAGAGCCAGAATACCTCCACTGGGATGAATGAGCCGTAGTTTCGACGTCATATCCGTAAACCCATGTTTCGTCACCTGTTATAATACGTTTCAGTATTTCTGCATCGTCGTTGACTTCATTTAGTGACTCCTGAGCAACTTCCATTCGCCGCTGTTTTTGTTCAAAATTCAACAATTTTGGAACGAATTTTGCTGCCACGCGTTTCATACACAAAACATTGGAAACAATGTCCAACATGATCCAATCGATATGCCAAAATCATCATCGACCTGTCTAATTGTGATTTAGCGATTGTTCATAACCATTTCTTTCACTTTTTCCACGTTTTCATCGGTTGTTGATGTGCTGGGGCGTCCAGGGCGTTCATCATCTTCAACGTCTTCACGGCCTTCTTGGAAACGCTTATACCACTCGTAAACTCTTGCTTTACTAATAGCAGACTCACCATAGGCCTTTGCTAACATTTCACGCACTTTGTTACACTTTATTCCATTTTTACGGAAAATTTGATACAAGTTCTTTGATCCATTTCTTTTAACAAACGAAAATCGCCGAGCTCATAAAAACACGTCTATCCTTTGTGGCTGTCACAGACAAAGTCTACAATGAAAACAGCTGAAAGTTTTATCATACTTCAAGGGCATGTTTAGGCTACTAACATAATAAAAAGAAATATTTGACAATCGGACTCTCTAAGCCCGCGATATTTAAAAATTCTCGTTACTTTCTGAACACACCTCGTACATAACAACTCACTAATATTCCCTACAGTGTGAAATTTTACGTTAACACGTTGTTCCACAGTAGCACCAAGAATTTTTCCGACGCGGGGCAAATACACGGTACTGTTCTAACGGCTGCTATGAGCGAAGTAGATATTGTGCAATCATCAAAATGGCGTATTACGAGGTAGAGGGAGGATTCAAGATCAACGCCGTATCATTGTCAACCGCGCGGAATAAATAACACGAGCTTCCAAAAATCAGTCCGCTTATTTTCTAGCCATACCTCGTATTACCGTAAAATGAGCTATTGCGATGCCCCTTACGATAAACTATACTCCTGGAAGTGTGGCCTGCACTCGTTGCGACTTCTGGAACACGTCTTCGTACTCTGATAATGATGAGGATAAATCCACAACCGCTATTCAATAAACATCCTTAGCGGATTGCATTGCATTTATAAAGTAATGTATTAATGTATTTGTTACATTTGCCGGGACGGAAGATGAGATGTCAAACAAGTTGTGAGAAGCAGCGGCATAGGCGATAACAACTGCACTTCACACGCCTGGTCGTCTCTATTAGATCCAGCCTTACGTCTGTACATACCAATTAGAGACTGCTCGTTAGGTGTGGTACACACTGAGTGCACTATTTTTTTCTTGCCGGTAACGCCCTCTTGCGTTTAAACGATAAGTTACGGGATAATGTAGTATAACCGTTTCTTATACTTTTCAGTTTACCATTGTCCAGTGAAAATAGATAGTATGGTGATCCTTGATATAAACTTGTTTACAGTTGTTATGGATAAATGTCGAACTGATCCTATTGAGTCCGAATAGGCTAAGAGGTTCTGCCTTACAACCGACTGGGCATGTACTAAGTTCGTAGCAACGTTAATGTAAAAAAAAGTTGAAGTACTGCGGAAGTCTGAATTTTTTTTTTTTGAATGTTTGTATTAATTGGGTTTTAGTTTCTGTTTCGTCTCGACCGTTTGGCATGTGGTTTGTGTATTTGTTTTACGCAGTTTCGGCCAAACGCATTGTTTCGAAATTTGTTACGAAGGCACCTTGTATAAAGCCCAGATTACGTGTGTGTATCATTTTTTCCTATTTACTTCCATTTACTTTATTTTAACGATGACGAGTGTACGCAATTTTGATCGAACGCCCGAATGAAGTGTGTGTGTGTGTGTGTGTGTGTGTGTGTGTGTGTGTGTGTGTGTGTGTGTGTAGGTGTGTAGGTGTGTGTGTGTGTGTGTGTGTGTGTGTGTGTGTGTGTGTGTGTGTGTGTGTGTGTGTGTGTGTGTGTGTGTGTGTGTGTGTGTGTGTGTGTGTGTGTGTGTGTGTGTGTGTGTGTGTGTGTGTGTGTGTGTGTGTGTATTGTGTGTGTGTGTGTGTGTGTGTGTGTGTGTGTGTGTGTGTGTGTGTGTGTGTGTGTGTGTGTGTGTGTGTGTGTGTGTGTGTGTGTGTGTGTGTGTAGGTGTGTGTGTGTGTGTGTGTGTGTGTGTGTGTGTGTGTGTGTGTGTGTGTGTGTGTGTGTGTGTGTGTGTGTGTGTGTGTGTGTGTGTGTGTGTGTGTGTGTGTGTGTGTGTGTGTGTGTGTGTGTGTGTGTGTGTGTAGGTGTGTGTGTGTGTGTGTGTGTGTTTCCTATTCACTTCGGTATCAAGACGACAGCCTCTAATGTAACGATGTTAAGCGTACGCAATGTTAATCGAACGCCTTGACCGATTGTTCTGAAATTAGATACGAAGGTACCCTGTATAAAGCCCGAATGGCATATGTGTAAGGTTTTATCTCATTCACTTTTGTTGTTTACGATTGTGAAATCAGAGTCTCAAAAATAGGATAAAATAACAAAAATTACTTTTACGTTGCAAGATGGCGGCTTTGATTCAATACGGTGAGATAGTAGTTGGCTATGTAATTGGTTATATAATGTATTTTCAAAATTTGAAATATTGATTTTCACTGTTCACTAGAAAATGATTGTTTTTTTAACGTCCGTACTTTATGCCAGTTAGACTAATGAGGACGAGGGATCAATGTTAACGGTAAGGAGCAACTGCGGCTCGAACTTAGAACCTTTAGGTGCGCTGTTGAGTGACGCCGTAGACTGGCCGGTGCCGTGACCACTTCGACCACCGAACCCCAACATCGTACAAGAAAGTAATGTCCAAGTAATTAATGAAGTAATCGCTGCACGCAGCTGTCTCGCTGATGTTGTAAGCTTCGCACTGTATAGTGGAAATAACAAAGTATGAACATGGTGACGATAACTAAAAAATTGCGTAAAAAAGCAATGATAGCAGTAAAATGTTTCACACTCCCCCTCCATAGAACAGGTTATTATAGACTAATGATTTAATTACTTGTTCCTTTGTTGTTAATTTTGTGGTTATGCTAATTGCTATCGTTTCTGAGTCTTGAAGTGACGCAGCGGCGAGGTTGGCTCGCCAAGTTGGCAGGTGTGTCGCTTAATAACTATCTTAAGTAATTAAGTACTTTAGGCTGTTATTATATGATTAAACTAGATATTTTAATTATTATTAGACTAATAATGTTTTGTCTGTTCCATGTGCTGCTTGGCCGTTACACAGAATGGGGTGAGTGTTTTAGAGTCTGGTTTGCTTTATTTTACAATAGCAGGCAGTACTTTCTCTATACTGCACTCAGTTTATAAGAATAACATTGAATATAAACGTACTGGAATGATAACCTTTATAAGAGATATGTGAGCGCTTGCTGATGGTGGCATCTTGCGGTAGAGTGTTCAACTACATTTAAATAGATAATAGTACTTTATATATTTTCAAACATTTTCAACACTGTCCTTGTACTTGCAGCGTTCGTAGCGGCAGATAGTGTAATTACTTGGGCTTTAGACGCTAATATCGAGTACGCTAGTTATAATGGTGGTTGTACTTCTAGTCCGTTTGACTTCAGTGCTTTTTTATTTATAAGTAACTTATGAATTTTTAAATGGAACAACATTTAGCAAAATAAGCACTGTTTGAGAAATTATATAAGCCAATTTTCAATTTTTTTGTCGGTAAATTCATAAGGAAGTTCTTAAGGAAAGTTTGGAACGCCTGAGAAAGTTGATTTATTTTTACATAATTTCGATTTGCAGTTCAAGAACCTCCAAAAACACCTTCTTTTTGGCTCCCAATAAAGTCAAATAAAAAAGTTGTTTATTTTGTTAATAACATTTTTTTGTTTTAGTTATGAATCTTTTCAATTAAAAAAAATATGTATTTTGAAATTTGCCTAATCAAAATGCACGATTTGCAGTTTTTTTTTTAGTAAGTTAATAAAAAATATTTTGAAATAGGAGTTTAAGTTCGTAATACCTGGGTTGATGGAACACACTGTAGGCTACATAGAAAACATTGATATATAATAAGATTTATGCACAAAATAAACATACTTTTTAGCACAAACTGTTCGCAAAAACAATATAGCCTTTGAATAATTAGAAATGCAATAAAAAGTAAAAGATAGCCTTTGAGTAATTATAAATGCAATAGAAAGTAAAAGATAGCCTTTGAATAATTTGAAATGCAATAAAAAGTAAAATATAGCCTTTGAGTAATTATAAGTACAATAGAAAGTAAAAGAGAGCTTTGAGTAATTATAAATGCAAAATAAAAATTATAAAATTATAAATTATAAAATAATAA
>JAJIZJ010000352.1:0-13333 GCA_022606455.1 Callitettix versicolor | reverse complement strand
ATTCGTCACACTGTGGAGAATTTACGCACAGCATTCGTCGATTTGGAAATGTTTTCTAGGTTGCTCTCCATACAGGTACAGATCGCCTATTTGCCGTACAGAACTGCGTACAGACTAGCTGCGGCTTGTGTTTGAACTCAGCCGTTCCTTCTCTGTAGGATTTGACAGACTGAACCGTCATGGACACGTCCTGTGGACATACAAACTGCTTTCATTTCACCGAGAACTGAGGGTTGTAATCCACGTCGTTTGCCGTCTCATTGCCCTGTTTGCCTAGACCAGCCTCAAGACACCGCTTTACTCCCATGTGGACATGTTTTGTGTGGTGAATGCTCGAGATCATTTACAACGTTGCCCAGTTTGTCGTACATTTATTGTGGACGTTCAGAAATTGTATTTTAACTATTTGAACACATGAAAATAAAACATTAATATTGATACTGGTACTGACATTTGGTGATGCATTGTTATGTTTCCTAACTGTATAACACATTATTATTGTGCGTAAATCTGTATTTTTATCTGTTCATTATTTTTATTTGTACCTTTGTAACTGATTTGTAAGTCTTTTTTTTCCATTAACTCAATATTTACCATAATTCAACTATATGTCATGTATTTTAGTGTATTTTTGTTTGTTTTGCAAGCAAACGGTGTTTACAATAAAACAAATACAATTTTATGTTTACATCTTTGTTTCTTTTTCCATATTTCACGTAAGATTTCCGAGAGAGAGAGAGAGAGAGAGAGAGAGAGAGAGAGAGAGAGAGAGAGAGGTCATAGATAGACTTACTTTATATGTTTATATAACGCACTATCCACAGGCCCGGGCACGTAACACGATGGCGGCGGCCATAGAATGAAGTACTTTATATGTTTATATAACGCACTATCCACAGGCCCGGGGCACGTAACAACACGATGGCGATCGGGAAAAATCGTTACGTTTCATATATCTCGAATCGCACTAATTTCCCAAGACGCTCCCGCGTGGTACAGTGGTCATAGCGAGCGCCTCACACGCTAAATCGGTAAAACAATAAAAATAGGTCTAACACGGGTTTTGGGGGTGATGAGAAACAAATTTTTTAAAAGAATACTGCATATCCAAACTGACACTGTTGTTAGGCCTAACAAGGTGATGCGTGAAAAACCTTTACAATTTTTAAAAAAATATTATATATCCTGACACTGTTGTTGGGCCTATCACGGTGATACGTAAAAAAACCTTTATATTTTTTTAAAGAATACTACATATACTAACAGACACGTTTGTTAGGTCTAACAAGGTGATCCATTAAAAAAACCTTTATTAATTTTCTTTAAAGAGTAATTATAACCTAACTGATATGGTTGTTGGGCCTAATACGGTGATGTATGAAAAAAACCTTTATATTTTTTTAAAGAGTACTCCATTACTTAACTAACACGGCTGTTATGCCTAACACAGTGATGCGTGAAAAACCTTTATATTTTTTTAAAGAATACTACATATCCTGACACGGTTGTTAGGCCTATCACGATGATGCGTGTAAAAACCTTTATATTTTTTTAAGAATACTACGCTACATATCCTAACTGACACAGTTGTTAGGCCTAACACGGTGATGCGTAAAAAACCTTAAATTTTTATTAAAAATACTAGGCTACATATCCTAACTGACATTGTGGTGCGTAAAAAAACCTTTGTATTTTTTTAAAGAATACTAGGCTACATATCCTAACTGACATGGTGGTGCGTAAAAAAACCTTTGTATTTTTTTAAAGAATACCACTATCCTAACTCACATGGTTATTGGGCCTATCATGGTGATGTGTGAAAAAAAACCGTTATTTTTTTTAAAGATTAATCCATAAGTTAACTAACATGGTTGTTAGGCCTAACGTGGTGATGCATTAAAATACCTTTAATTATTTTTTAAAAAAGAACTCCAGAACCTAACTGACACGGTTGTTGGGCCTAATACGGTGATGCAGGTAAAAAGCCTTAATTTTTTTTGAAGAGTACTCCATAACTTAAGTAACACGGTGATGGGTTAAAAAAACCTTTATTTTAAAAAAGAAATTCACCATAAACTAATTGGCACGGTTGTTGGTCCTAACACGGTGATCTTTAATGTATATTACGATTGCGGGCAAAGCCGTGACGGGTAACAGGTAATCATATTATATTTCTGAAAGTTTGTTTTTGTTTATTTGTTTTTTATTCAATCACACTTTAACTACTGGACCAATTGAAATTAAATTTGGTATGAACACGGTTTAGGTACCTGAGATATACACAATACTATTCCAGTTTAATTGTATAATAGTGACTTCTTAATAATACTGTATTTTATTAAAATATGACAGGACCCTTTTTAGAGTATTGAGTAGCAAAAATGTATATTTCTTGGCCGAAAACCATAAATCGTATAATATTGTATATAGAAATATATTAAAATGAAATGACCTATTCTGATAAAAAAAGTCTCACTGAAAAATGTCCAAGAAATAAAGTTAGTTTCTCATATTCGTTTTCTAATGCTAAATATAACAAATATTTCGGATTGTAAGCATACAAATTGTACTAAAATGTAAAAAGAGTGAACGCAACGCTAAATTAAAGAAATGTACATTGACAAATGTTGCACTCATTTGACGATATACTAATCCTTTTGAAAAAAATGGCTAGCATTATTCAGTGAATTCATTTAATATATTGATACACTTTCGTGAACAACACTAATTTAACAAAGCATAGCTGCAGATCTCATTTAATTCGTGACGACTGGTTTCTTCTAAGTAGTAAATTACTTTCAGACACAATCGAAAAAAATGGAAATTGAAATTACAATTTACAAAATTTATTACAAAGCGTCTTTGTGAGTTTGATTGGCGGATGTTAGAAACGTTTTATGCAAAAAAATTATATGTCAATTGAAAGTATCCTATTTTATACATAACATTTATTAATATCTATATACCTGTTTTTTAACATTTATAAACTATAAAAGAATCTTTATTGATATATTTCAGCTAGTCTGCAAAATTCTGCAGCGAGTCTTTATTACATTGACGCTGTCCATTCGTGAATTTGATTATCTAAATGTTTAGTGCGTAGTGTATTTAGCAAACAGAACAAATTAGCTTATATGGTTTAAGTTCAAACGTTTGCGTAAATCCCATAAGATTGTTTTTATATTTTACTAGCTGGGAACTCATACTTCATCTATGGTATTTTTCCGGTAATAGAAATTACAGTTAATTAATTTAAAATTTGACTTAAAATATTTATTTTAATATATATGCGTTTGTGTATGTATGCGCGCGCGCATTCTCGCTTTTCATGTTAGTTTTGGTACGATTTCATTCAACGTTTTCACGAAAATCGATTTTGACTTAGAAAAGTTTGTTTACCAAGCATGGAATGTTTATGTGAAACATTTATTAATCAACTGATACAAATTTAATGCAATTAATTTTTTAATGTTCGTGAAATTCAGTGTTAAGTGTAATTTTAATGTAAAAACAGCTGTGCATGTGTTTAAAAACTACTCTTTGAGAAGCAGTTTAAGCATCTATCAGACAACGTTTAAATTTTTCGCAAATATTTTTGATTTTTGTATTGTTACAACTGAAATAATAGATTAAAAAAACAGGTTTCTTAGTGTTTGTTCCCCATTTTGACACGCTCGAGTTGTATTTCTGCGAGTTAGGTCAACATTGCATTAAACACTGGAATATCCAAATTTGTTATTCATAAATTCAGTCTTTCATGTGTGTTTTCCCACTCTGTATAATGAAACATAACCTATTTGCAATGTATTGTTCAATAGTACAGCTGACTAGAAAAAACAAAATAAGCCTATTGTTTAACATTAAAACCTGATCTAACTGGATTGTTTACCTAAAATTAAATATAGGTTTTTAGTGTACTGAACCAACTTTACATATAACCAATCGTAGGCTTCTACTGTAATCTAAGGTAGAGTAAATATTTCATTGATTAACATGAAACTATGTCTTAAATGTGCTTACGTATTTTTATCCACAAGTAAAAACGTTTTTTTAGTATAATCCTGTACGTTTTTAAAAACAAAGAAGCCTAATAAAATTGTCCAACTTTTATGTTTTTTACTTATTTTTTTCGCTTTTATTTTTATTGGGTGGTTGAGGTATATTTTTACTTTACAGACTAAATCGATTTCGAAATAGAGAACATTTTGCAGAAAGTTAGGTTCCATTAGTTTATACCTTATAAATAATGGCAGTATCATAGTAGTATGATATTTCAGAAAAAATATTAATTCAAATTTCCCAAAATATTATAATTAAATATCTAATTTCACTTCATCTCAAAACATTAATTATATTACTTAACAAACTACAAAATAAGAAGGAAAAATTTCTTTTAATTTTAGTGTCAAATTTTGAACACAATCACACTATATTTTTCGAAGAACGGTTTTTACCTTATTTGTATTTTATAGAATAAACTGACAGGCGCACTATTGATATATCGCATGTGTTGAATATATGGTATCGTGGTAACACAAATCCAGTTGTGAAGCCAAGTCACAAGCCGCTGCCAGCAACAAGGGTAACTGGCGATCTTTCAAATATTATGAACACCACAAAACATTATTTAAATTAGGAACTTAAAAATCTAATTTTTTTAAAAACCCCAGAAACAGTTTTATTTATATCATTAAAAATACAACCGTTTTCATTGTTCGTGTGTGTGTGTGTGTGTGTGTGTGTGTGTGTGTGTGTGTGTGTGTGTGTGTGTGTGTGTGTGTGTGTGTGTGTGTGTGTGTGTGCAGTAATAATATATTTTACATGTTATATTTATATGCAGTGAAATTTTGCCAGAAATTATGAAAAAATTGTGATAACAATGTTTACCAATTTTAAGTAATACTTTTTCTAAAATCTACTAAGTATTAACAGATGATGTATAAAGAAGGGTAAACTCGCTCAATAAGTTTTTCTCAAATGATATTTATTGAAATTTCTTTTTTTAAATTGAGTAGGAGGGACGTGATTCGCTTTGCAATATTTTTTTTTTAATATCGAAGATTAGGTGCTCATAAAATGGGAACAATTCATATATTGGCACAAAAATTTATCTACGAGCCTAGAAGTAACACACATTATTGAAGAATGAAATAAATAACATTATATTCAAAGTGAATTTCTTTTTTTTTGTTTAACGTCCGACTGTTGTGCACACCTGGGCTAATGCAGACGATGGGATGATTTATAACGTATGAAAATGCCAAGCCCTCGCCGGGAATCGAACCCGGGTCACTATCCACTAGGCCACCGAGGCGGCATTCAATGTGGAAAAAACAAGAATCATATTACAGTAAAACAAAGACAGAAGTTACAAAATGTCGGCCCTTGAATAGTTTGCAATCTTAACTTTTTATTTACACAATAATTTGATGTAATTTTAAAGGTGTTGGACAAGGAGGATTCTGTAACAAATGTTCATATCGTAAAGCTTTGGTCACCCTTGCATCGTCTAACCTCGCATTTTGTTACACGTTTGTTACCATGTAACAATATGTTACAAAAACACGTGTTTAAGAAATAATAACTTATGTAACACTAGCAACTAATTGAGTCAATGGAAGAGGTTTTATTTTTGTAACAAAAGTCTTTTGAAAATAAGCGACATTTTACTACCAAACAGCAAATGTTCCACAGCTGTGTAAAGTTCTACAGCCGTGTTACGTTCTATAGCTGTTCTAAGTTCTACAGCTATGCTACATTATATAGCTGTGATAGATTCTACAGCTATGATAAATTTACATTAAAACATTTTACTGATGGCTAAGAAATTTTGTGTAAATATCACACAAAAAACTAAAACATAAACTAGAAGGTTTAAAGTAACACTACTTGAACACACGTATTAAATGTCTACCTTCTCAAAAAATCCTTTTTTGAAACTATTGACGAAAGCATTGACCAATGCAGTCTAACTTACAAAATAAGTTTATTCAATTTTTGCAAAAGGTTTCAACAAGAAATACATAATATTTTATAATAACGTAAGACAAAAAACAATTACATACTTCTGAAATTGTTATTCATTTTGCAATGTGTATAGGTGCTATGCTTAAATTTAAATTTTACTGTTAACAAATCAATTGTGTATAGGGTACGTAAATATCGCACCGCATTTTTTAAGAGGTTTAAAAACAGCACTTTTACAAATAAAATATCTGTTTTGACACTCACAAAGAGAAGTGCGGAAAAAGAATTAAGGCAAATCAACTAAGTTTTTTATAATCCCATGAAATGTTGCTCAAAATTGATCAAACTAAACGATTCATAAAAAAATTAACGAACAAAATATGAAATCAAACCAATATGCTGTTACAGTGTAAATCTAGTAAGAATGTTTTAAAGGAAAAGTAACATTTTTTAAAGTTTGTATTTTTAATTTTTTTATTGCTTACTTTAAAAAAGAGAGCGTTAATTTTATATATTATCTAATATTAATTATCTTGAAATTTAAAAAGCGTACTTTTATTACAAAAAAATACTAAATTAATATATTATAAATGTATATTGAAGAACATTTTTTCACATCATAACTTTTGTCCTCAAATTAAAGAATCTCTACATTTTATACTTTCCTTTAATTTGAGTTTAAGTATTTAACTAATTGTTAAATTTAATAATTTTACCCATTTACAGTTTTGACACTAAAGCTGTGCTGTGATGTCTTAACATAAACATACAGACGGGCATTCTTTTACAAAACATCTTTATGTGCCTTCTGTGAATTTACGAATTGTAAAATTTATAATTATTGAAATATTTGAAATAAATATAGCACGATTAATGTTAGCAATAAAAGAACAATTGAAATGCAAAACATACATCTAATCAGGATGCATCAAACACATAACTTTCAACTAGTATTAATTATTTCTGTATTGTTGATGAAATTACATAAACTAAAATATACTAATTAAAAATAATAATAATTGATTTATAAAAGCCTAATTAAATTTGCAATATCACATATGAATTTCTAAATAATGTATTTACTATTTATTAATTAATATTAAGTAATATTAATTTTAGTTTTCTAATACATAAAATAATTTTATTATTTTTCTCCTTTGACATGAATTGTCAATTTTTTAAAACTTAGTTCGATTTGTCTTCAAATAAAATATTTTTTAATCAATATTTTGTTAATCAACAAGTTTTTTCACGATATCCATAATATCTGTGTACTTTGTACAGTTTATGGAAAATGTACTGCAATCGAAAAATATAACTAGTAATATTTAAGAAAACTTATAATCAGATTTTTATTTTATATCTCAAAAATATTACATTTCTATATGAGTTATTTTAAGGCATTATTCAATAATGCCGACATTATTTCTTGACATTTATTCACAGTGTCTCCTAACAACAGCAATCAGGTCATAACGAAACAGTGAATTTATTTAAATGTTACAAAAAATAATACATTATCATGTGTTGTAAGAAATTAAATAAATCTGTATTTATGTTGAACATTTTATGAACATTGATTGGTTCAAGTGCAGTTGTTTGACCCATGTGGTTACATTTGATTTATTGTGTTCTGTGTGGTATTTACGAGCAAATTTTTTGCAGTTATAAAATATTTTAATGGTAATTAACAAGTATCCTTAGGACCTCATTGGTTATTAATTAATTAAACTAGTTAACGTCAACAGATTTATACCAAAACGTTCAACTGTTAAAAGTAATGTTTGTTTCATTGTAGCAACTGGTTGAATTTGTAAGTTAATTTTTCCTAAGAGGATATTTTTTGTAAACACACCTCTTTACATGCTGCAGGCAACAAAAGTGTGCGGAAATGGAAATGATCAAATACCTTTATGTATGTACACTTGCTGCACAATTCTTTCCCCCACCTTTACACCGGCATCAAAGTACTGTGTAAATTATACCCTCAACGTCTCACTTATATCGACGGCCGACCATTTTATTTTCTCCTATTTTAGGTTTTATAGCAATACTCTCTTCCACTTATTGCATTCTAAAACAATCCTTAACTACTATTATGTCCTGTCTCTTCAAATACAAGTTATGCGTAAAATGTTGTTCCTCTCTTCTACAAATTATATCGATTGTCAAAATCTAGACTAAATTTATAAAAGTCTTATAAAAGTCTTGTATGGTTCATCATAGCTATTAATAGTTTTTGAATGTTATGTTAATACTTCTGCATATTAACATGTTATGAATAAATGAAGTTAACCTAAAGTCAGTACACCTGTTTTAACGAACAAATTGTATAACTAGTGATAAGATATAATTTAGTAGTGAATTGATGTGCATCAATTTTTTAAATTAAAATAATTAGAACTATTGTTATTTCAAGATCGAGTGGAACGGCTGTTTTACATATTTCATATTTTTAATTATAAAAGTAATGTATTCAATAAGTAATTCAGAGATGTAATTAGTTTATCTTAAATATTTAACTATATTTTTTTAATAATACAATATAATTATTTGCACGGATTAGAATGTTGCATAAGCTGTCTCCATCACGTAAGGAAAGTAAATTCTATATGTATTTTTTTTTTGCTTACTTTTTTTTTAAACTCAAATTTCGTCATTATAATCAGCAATAAATCTGCATATATCAGCATTAATCGTTTATATTAAGTACATTGAAAATACAATAAAAATGGAATAATAAACTTTAATGCAGTTAATCTTCTTAATTTCAATAGGTTTTTATGTCTCAAAATCTTAATTTAAGCAGTTTTTAACGCTAATCTCCAGATTTTCAAAAATATTCAAATAAAAACTGTATTTTTAAAAGAAATTTTGACGCTGTTACAAGAATTTTTCTGGGTAACGAACGTATTCAAGCAATTACAAAATAAATTTCTGTGTTCAGTTTGAGTCAAGAAGCTGAAGACAATAGTTAATTTTTCAAAAGAAATTCACTAATAAAAGACAAGTGGTACTTTATAATATCTCCATTTTTCGGAGTTGATGTTAATAATATTTGAATGATCGCCAATTGCCCTTGTTGCTGGCAGCAGCAGAGTGGGTTGCGGTTTGGCATAAAACTGGATTTGTTTTCTTTTAAACAAACAACTGGATAAATTTTTAAAATAAAAATATATAGACGCAAGAAACTACTTAATAATTATAACTAAAAAATGTAATTTGTTGTAATTTCGAACAGTCTTACAATATACTACATAGCCTATTTGAAAAAACTTTAGAAAAAACTACCGCCGATGCCAAATGCTCAGTATCAGCATATTGTTGTACAAGTAGTAGTACATTTATTCAGTACATATAACGAAGATTAAAGCCAAGTTTGAACGGATCCGGAAATGAGGAGGGGTTGTATTACATGCTGCTGTGTTAGCTGTTGGTAGTGGTGGGGATAGCGACGAACAATAATCCGGTCTTTTTTAGTATTATGCCTATCTGTTGTTGCATGCAATCTGTACTGCTATGTATGTGAACTGTGGAGTACTGGTTGGAGCAAAGAACTACCGTTCGTTAACAGTCGGTCTCATTCACACCGGGTCCCTTCAAACATCCGTTCTTTTGACCCGTTCGTTCATTAACGAATAGCAACAATCCAAACACACACACACACACACACACACACACACACACACACACACACACACACACACACATTCACACTTTTGTTTGCCTTGTCAATGCAAAGATAATGATGTATTGCTAATACAGTACTTAACTTGCCAAATGTCCTTAGGCTTTAACTCTGAAGATTCTTCAACATTTATATTCTTTCAGCACATATTAGAAGAGCACAACAAATATATCTTAAAACGTTCGTTACATAAAATGCACAAAAATCTGCTGGGAAAGTAAAGTAAAGCTACCGACGTAATAAAACTATGAAGGAAATTAATATCGGAAAATTGTAAACAAGAAGTTATCATTAAAAGTTACGTTTTACAAAGAAAACATATTAAATTGTCTTCCGGATCTGATTGCTGGAAAGATGTTTGACGTAAAGTCGTAAAGTTTATTTAAATCCGATAGATTAACAAAGTTTGATGACAGTTCTGTTGTTTGTGTATCATTTCACACGATGAAAGTGGAACAGGGCGTCGAATAATTTGTTAGGCTTTTATAACAAAAAGCAATAACATGTAACACGAAATAAAAGTAAAACAATAAAGTAACACGATTATAAACTTTTTTTTTACATAAATTTGTAATGCCAGTAATTGTATTAGTAAGCATTGTTAACATTGTCGTAGCGCTCAGCTGACGTGCAATTATTGAAACAAATATTTGTACAAATTTCTGAATACAATTCCGACAGTGAAAAACAAACTGGGAATGGGAACTAATTTTAGCTTTCTTGAATACGCTAATTATCGAACAAAAAATATCCATTTCCTTCGAAATGGCGCCCAATCCAAATATTGAATTTACAAATATAACGATTTATTTCGTACTTTTTCACAATCTGATTTTATTGAAGTTAAAATTTACATTAATTAGCTATTTTAATATTATTTAATATAATGAAAAAGTAAACTTATATTTTAGTTATAAAATATAAAAAGCGAATGCATTCAACATTTTTGTTACGCTTCTTAAAATTAGGTTTACAAATAAGGTGTACGATGAAAATGTTGAAAATCACTATTATGAAACAATGTTGTTTTTATATTAAATTATTTTTCTCTTTAAATAACGACTAGAATTTTAACCTAAAATAATGACTTTATTAAGGCTACGTTCTACAATATCCCGATAACTTCCCGACGCGTTTCAGATAGAGCAATCTTCCCGATAATTGAAAGGAAAGTGTTCTACAAACTCCAGATAGCCCTTGCGGGAGAATAGACTCGCTAACCTATTGATTACATTATCGGCTAGTTGAAGCTGGCGATATCGATTTGTCCGGAACATAAAAGTAATCGAATCCTTTTGTAGAGGTGTGTACTGTGTACGCTAAATTGTTAGCTACGCTAATTTATGGTTTTGTTAACAATTTTGAAAATCGCAATAAATCAATTAATTGCTGAGAATAGAAACGACATAGTATTTAGGGAGAGGATTTTTCATTTTTAAGTTTAGTGTTCTTACACACACACACACACACACACACACACACACACACACACACACAAAAAAATATATCCGAAAAATATTGAAATATATCCGACGTATATTTCAATGACTAGGGTCTGAATCTTGCTAAAAGGATTTTTTCAAATGAAAATTCCCTGAAAAAGTAAAATTCTCCTACAGGTTTTTTAAATATAATTTCACTCTCCACTATTGAATTCTACCGAAATATGTTTTTTAATTTTCAGCTTATATTAAAAACAAATAGAAAAACGGTCCAGATTATTTCGTTTTTCAATAAAATAGTCGAAAATTTAAAATTATTATAATTGCTGATTATGATATTGAAATCAGAAAGTATATTTGTGGTAATTCGCTTCCATCACGTCAGCGAGAAAGTACATGCAGAGCTTGTTTTATTATTTGAAATAGCTTCAACAAATAAAAGATACATGTGATAATGTAAAAGACTGATATTCGTTTGTTGTGAAGTATAAATTTGCCTTCATAAATGTTGGCGAAAGGAACAAGTGATGTATTCAAGTCGGACCAAATAAGCGTCACTTAATTCATTACGTATCGGATCCATTTGTTATCGCCGACAGTGCCTGATGTAAATTAATCGTTTTTTACTTATCTCAGTCAAAGTAAATTTCTATTTCTCTCTTAGAACCAAAAGGCTTGAGATAACAGGACAAATTGTCTGTTTCCAAAACATAAATATTTTGAGAGATTTTTTGATATACACATTCTTACGTTATTTCGCGAGCGTTTTTATGTCTGTCGGTATCACACTAAATTAACTAAGATAAACATTACAGACAAATAATTTATGAGGGAAATGAGTAGAACAAATTCAAGGTGATTCAGTGTAAGTCCAAATAATACATACTTAGTATAATTTAAGTTCTCATCGTTTTAATTTGAATTTGAAAAATCAAACTTATAAGACTTTTGTTATTAAAATAATCGTAAAACTTTTCATATCATTTATTTGTATAGGCTTAACTATTGGATACTCACAACTTAACAAACGGCCAATTGAAAAGAAAATGAATCATGAAAAGAAAATAGTTTTACTGATTTTAATCATCTTCCATTACTGACCTTTAAATGTTCTTAATAATTTCTGTTTAATATTTTCTATTTTTACACATTGACATAAAAAAATACTATAAAAGATGACAGATTGTGACAAGTAGACAAAAATTCTAATGCAACTTCTCTTTTTATGGCCGACATAAAAACAGTACTTGAAGATTTAAAAACTTTAACAAAGGAATACCGTAAATAAACTTTAAAACTGCTTTCTTTACGGAGCCAAAGTTCAGATAAAGTTTTCAAGTTAATCAGGTTACATGTACAGTATTTAAATAGAGTTCTGTAGATTTACGTGCCTTCTTCTACGCCTTATACAGAACGTTACGTAACAATTGTAACGGCTTGAAAGATAGCTTATACAATTTATTCATGAAAATCTTTTCATTTTTTCTAGTCAAAAACATTTCTGAAAAAAAAGTTTCTTTATCCAAAACGTTCTAAGTAAACATTTTGAAAATATATCTGTTTTCTATTAGAATCTTTGATGTATTTTTTATTATAAGAGATAATACTTACGTCTCCAAAAAAATCATTTATTAAACTCTTTTAAATGATTGCTAAGTCCCTGGGAGTAATATTTTTACTAACACTAGATCCTGGCATCTAGATCACTTAGTTCTAGTTGAATCAAAATAAACCCAAAAATCGATTTGGTTACTTCCGTTAACCAAATTCGTTTAAAAGTTTCAAAATGGCAACTATTTCAAACGTTCAATCATAATTTTCTTGTAATACATATTTTCGAAAGTCTGATTTGACCATCTTAACCTAAACTATCTTATTAAAATTCATAAAAATGAAGAAATTTAATTTTTTAAAAGCAGTTAGGATTCGTTTTCGTATTTTAATGTGATTGAAAAGTTTAAAATGCAATAGCATTTTTAAAATGAATATGCTGATTTTAAAGCTGTATGTGATTGCAAAATAAGAGTTTAAAAAAAAGAATAAAATATTTCTTTTGGGAATTTGCTTACGTCATGTCACCATGACTTCTGAAAGCCACTTATAATTAATTCTGGATCCACAATAAAAAAATCCAATGCCGTCTTTAAATTTAAAGTTTTAATTGTAGCAATTAAGTAACTTTCAAGTCCCCATTTGAATCTTAGATTCGGCCAATGCACAAGTTCTAATCTAGTTC